>JASANB010006912.1:0-182776 GCA_030248155.1 Sabatieria punctata
ATCGATTGTTTCCGTGAAATATGAAAGCCGAATTTCTTTAATTCTTGAACAGGGTAAGCTTTTATGACACGCTACATGCACCCCTTTTCACACTTTAGGAGTTTGCTTAGGTTCATAGGAATTCGACTCTAATACCTCTTAACAAAAATTGAAACCCCAATCAGAGTGTTGAAAGGAAAACAGTCTTTGAAACTATCTGCTAGAAGTTTGTCAGAAACGCACAGAAAATTCAAAAGAGCAGTTGAGGGCAGTCAGATGAGGCGTCAAAGAAGCGGCCGAAAACTGCATCCCCTAAAGCAGCAACGGCCAGAATTCAAAAGCCCTTTAAAGAAAAAATCAAGACCTTATGGCCCAACATGTGAACCAGAAACCGAAACAGCATCAAGTCACCTTGATGAGGATAGGCGATTCTGAGAATTGAGCTTTGTGGCATAATTTATTATTAATTGGTTGTTGCTTGTGTTATATTTTTAGGGCAAGACCAATCGTGCTGATTAGACTCTTTGCTTGAGCTATCAAGTGGACTTGTCGCAACGCAACCCAGCAGGAGAATTTTCCAGAAATAATCGGCTTTGGCTGTTGCGAAAATTCTACTCTTGTGTACTAATCAGTGTAAATTAGAATGGGACCCTGTTTTACTGTTTATAATAAACCATTGTCTTGTACATTTGCACGTAAACTCGAGGTTTACAAAACTCGCGTGTCTCTGTCCATTTTTCAAAAGCTGAATACTATACCTGAAGAAGATCGCCACAAAACCCAAATCTGCCAATGTACAGCGTTTTCGAAAAGGTTCCATATCAATTGAGAGAATGCCTGGAGGTGACCAGCTGTGCGTTTCACATTCAGCTCTTGAATTATGGTGGCTGAGTCGCGCTGAACCCCTTCTCCAAACTTAGCATTCACTTTCCATTCGATTTCGAGGCAAAAGCCATGATAAACAACATTATGGAACTAAAAAACATGAGAAAATCGCAGTGTGGTCAACTCGCTCACTTTAAACTCTACAGTACCCGGCTCAGTGGTTTTGTTTCTGGCGGGCGACCAAGCAATCGATCGGCCATTGCACGCTCTTTCAAGCGAGATCGAACGCTAAAAGATCCGTCTGCTCTTACGAAAGCTGGAAGTAAATTCGGATTTTTCTACCAACATGTGCATTTCAAAAATTCGAACATTAGTTTCTCGAAACAGAGACAAAGTTCACAAACGGGAAAAGAGGGTTTACTTTGAGGGACACTTAAGCAACCTACACTGAAAGTTTGGTCGAAAATTTCGATGTACATTTTTTGCAAAATTCGATTTTTTACAGGACCCCAAAATTTGCATCTCATTATAATTTGCGATCTTAGCCTTAGCCGATCCTCTTCAAATTTTATAGGTAGAACACTTGACATACCTAGCATTATTGCTGAAAATATCAGCCCAATCCGTCAACGCATGCAGGAGAAATAAAAACACCGAATTTGGCTGGAAAAACACGTTTTTGGCCCTAATTGTGCATATTAGTGACAGTCGGGTAAAAATATTTCTCGTGTGTTATTTTCTATCATAGACCTATCGATTCCCTATCAAATAAAAACTATAGGTCAGAATTTTTTCATATTCGCCAGTTAATTGGGGACCCGCCCCTGTTTTATAAAATGTGGCTCTTAATTCCCGAAAACCGAACCGCAGCGAAACCACTCCAATTGGAGTACGGTCATGTCATCCTCAAAGTGGTAGGGAGTGGATTCCGTAAGTTCGGCGTTCAGTGGAGAGTTTTTGCCCAGAGAGATATTCGGAAAATCCCAGAAGAAAGCTCCGAAACCCTTAAAACACGTTTTAAGGAGTTAGCCTCTGAATCAATTGGCAAGTAAATTAGTTTAGTAATTTACTTACTTTTTTAATTTACTTGCACCTCCACAAAATAATTTACTTACTTTTTAATTTACTTTCACCGAGTTACCAACAATTTAATTTGATTTTAATTTACTTTCAACTTCTAATTAAATTCTAATTTACTTTTCTATGCAAAAAATTGCCGAAAATACTACAAAATCGCCAAATATCTGAGTATGGATTTCTAGTAAACTGATGGCACTATGAATCTAACTCCATCCTTTTGTTAAGCTTCATGTTTTTTTGGTGAAATCAGTTGTTCAGAAATGTATTATAATTATTTTTTCTAGGAGCAAAGCAACAGAAGTAAAGCTTTGGCTAACACTGAAAGGTATTTGGTCTCCGGTTGTACGTTTTTGTATCCGAACTTTTTGACTGAAAATCTAGCCGCTTGCAGGAAGTAATTGCAACTGTTTTGTGGCCAAATTGCGACTGTTTGTAGGAATGTTTTTACTAGACTAGTCAGAAAAATTCGACCTATTTTTGGCCAACATAATGCTGCTGCATTTTTGCGGTCTTTATTGACAATCGGCTAATATGCATTTCAATCGGGTGGGTTTTTTGGACAGGCTTTAAATTGATTACGTATGGACAACCATTTTTAATAATTCACGCGCTGACAACGCGAAAATACGCTAAAACGGCAGATATCATGACAGGATATGACAATTTACGAAAAAATCGCATTCGATTTCATTATTAAATTAGATATGACCGCGATCGGCACTGGGGAACCAGTTGAAAATGTCAAAATCACGTTTTTGGCCATAAATACCCCAAGCGGTATCGCAGAGCAAAAATACCACAGTGGTCGTGATTTCTACTAAAGACCTATTGATTCATCACATAAAAAGTATAGGTCAGAAAATTTCATTTTCCGGCGCCTGCCTGGGTCTTATAAAAAATGCCTCTTAATTTATTTCTGAGCGATCGGCTAGCAAATAGCAAATTCCATATAAGAAGAAAATACGCTAAAACGGCAGATATCATGACAGGATATGACAATTTACGCAAAAAAATCGCATTCGATTTCATTATTAAATTAGATGAAAAATTAGAAAAATGCTGTTTAAACTAATAAAAACGACAATTTTTGAATCTAGTGATGACCTTCGCTTTTAGAAAAAAAGTTTGAAATGTGTGTTTTCAGTATTTAAAAACTTTTATAAAGCATATCTCAAAAACTAGGCAGATTACCTCAGAGCCAGGGATGGTTATTTTTCCGAAAAAACCTCAGCCTGTTTTCTCCAGTTTTTTCTGTTTTTTTTTTCGGTTTTTTTCCGAAAGCGCGGGAAAAACTCCAGCTCAAGCTCTCGGTATCCTAGCCTGGTTTTACGATTCGAACGCTTTCTAGCGCCTTCCTCAGTCTTTTCAGACCAGAAATACACGTGTTACGTAGATATAAATCACGAAACAGGCATGAAACCGTGCCTGAAAGGTTCCATCAATAATGCTATATGCAAATTTTCTTACAGCAGTTTGCATTTTTGTTTTATCATGCCAAATTTGGTCTTTTCTGTTGCTTTTCTAGCAGTTTTGAGTCAGTGTGGCCTATTATACATAGCAAAAGTCCATTTTTTATAGAAAAATGCCATAAAGTAGCTATTTTTAGCTTGAGTTTTTTCCGCGATTTAGGTTTTGTCCGAACCGAACCTTAGGAAACAAACAGGTTTTTTCGGAAAAAAAACGAAAAAAAACACCGGAAAAAAATCACACCCCACATCCCCGCTCTGAGATATTAACAGCCACAGATACCTCTAATAATATGCTATCAATCAATATGCTATTGGGGAGTCATCAAGGGTGGACGGCCACTTTTGGGCCTCTGAAGCAGGGTTGTATATTTTTCCGAAAAAAACCTCGGCCTGTTTTTTTCCAGTTTTTTTCCGGTTTTTTTCCGGTTTTTTTCCTAAATCGCGGAAAAAAACTCCAGCCCAAGTTCTGAGTATCCTAGGCTGGTTTTATGATTCTTAACGCTTTCTAGCGCCTTCCTCAGTCTTGTTAGACCAGAAATACACGTGTTACATTGATATAAATCACGAAACAGGCATGAAACGGTGCCTGACAGGTTCCATAAATAACGCTATATGCAAATTTTCTTACAGCAGTTTGCATTTTTGTTTTTCATGCCAAATTTGGTCTTTTTGTTGTTTTTCTAACAGTTTTGAGTCAGTATGGCCTATTATACATAGCAAAAGTCCATTTTTTTAATGAAAAATGACGTAAATTAGCTATTTTTAGCTTGAGTTTTTTTTCCGCGATTTATGTTTTTTTCCGACCCTTAGGAAAAAAACCGGTTTTTTTCGGAAAAAAACAGTTTTTTTCCGGTGTTTTTTTCCCACCTCACATCCCTGCTCTGAAGTTTAAAAATGCCACATTTTAGCAAATTCTTCGCCTTTTTCTGTTGAGAAGTGAACTTCAAATAGCTGTAATACCGTACCGGCACCATATATCCAAGGGTAGTTGTTTTCGCTTTATTTGCTAGGCGCGCTTTGACCAAAATTAACTTGCTTGCTAGGAATTTGCTATTTGCTAGCCGATCGCTCAGAAATAAATTAAGAGGCATTTTTTATAAGACCCAGGCAGGCGGCGGAAAATGAAATTTTCTGACCTATACTTTTTATGTGATGAATCAATAGGTCTTTAGTAGAAAACACCACCACTGTGGTATTTTTGCTCTGCGATACCGCTTGGGGTATTTATGGCCAAAAACGTGATTTTGGACATTTTCAACTGGTTCTCCAGTGCCGATCGCGGTCATATCTAATTTAATAATGAAATCGAATGCGATTTTTTGCGTAAATTGTCATATCCTGTCATGATATCTGCCGTTTTAGCGTATTTTCGCGTTGATGGCGCGTGAATTATTAAAAATAGTTGTCCATACATAATCAACTTAAAGCCTGTCCAAAAACCCACCCGATTGAAATGCATATTAGCCGATTGTCAATAAAGACCGCAAAAAATGCAGCAGCATTATGTTGGCCAAAAATAGGTCGAATTTTTCTGACTAGTCTAGTAAAAACATTCCTACAAAACAGTCGCAATTTGGCCACAAAACAGTCGCAATTACTTCTTGCAAGCGGCTAGGTTTTCAGTCAAAAAGTTCGGATATAAACGTACAACCGGAGCCCAAATACCTTTCAATTTGGCTTTCAGCTTTCAACAATGACATACTGTTTTCTCGTCTGCGTTGTCGGTTTGATCTTCGCTACTGCTGCTAGTGCAGAAGAAAAATGTGGTGCGTTTAAGCGTCGGTACTGTATCGAAGGGCAGAGCATTGTGCAAACGGTCTCTGGCCGATTCCATCAGGAATAAAACTGATTGATGTTGAATGAATTTCCCCCAGACCGAATTTTCGGACAAAACTTAGCCCGAGCCCGATTTGGGACCCGCAAGCCCTAAATACGGTTTCAAAATTTACAGCTAATGTTGATGATAAAATGAAAATGCAGCTCTTTTTGACTGATCTCAAATAGTGTGCCCGAGCATTTGAAGTTCCTTTTTTCTTGGCCAAAATCCTAACTGCCAAGTACAGTATACCCGGGCGCTTTATTCAGCATCTCAGTCCAGCAGCATAGTATCTCTTAGACGCAGAAATTTTTTGGTCATAGGGACATGCAAAGCAAAACGTGCCTAAAAATGGTAATCACGCAAAACATGTTTTAAAATCACTGAAATTTTCAAAAAAACGTGACTGGCCAATCACGCACTGTGCATTGTCTGACAGAAAAGTGTGATTAACCAATCACTTTTTTGCACTTTCATTTTCCAATCACATTTATGCTAAAAACAGCTGCACGCAAAGCGTGATTCTATGTGGGGTACTATACTCCAAATGGAGTTGCTTCTTTTGAATTTTGAATTCTTGAATCTAAATTTACAGTACATACAGTACCTGCTGAAGTTTGTCTCCGTTTCTTCAGAACCACCCTGCACGATTGTATACAGAGCTTGTCCGGTCAGTCCTACAGCAGAACCATGTACGCTAGGGGAACCCGTCTGTCTCTGTCGTCGCCATTCAAGAGTCACATTTGCTAAGCCTGAAGAACCCCTACAAAAGCGTGGTAAATTTCCTTTAGTTATACGCCTTGTTTGTGCCACAGAACGTCTATGTAGTTCTCTTTCTAAATGTCAAACAATGATGAGAGATTGTTTGATTGAGCTTCTCTGTTAGGACAACCTGCTAGGGTACGGAAAATGTGTGCCACCAAAGGTGAAGAAGTGGTACAACTGATACATCCGGCACCAAATATGGTAGTCTACTGTTGTTTGTGTATACACATACACATTTACCATACACAAAAATACACATTGTTTTTTCAATATGTATACACATACACATACACATACACATTGAAAATTCCGATACACATTACCATACACAAACATACTCAACATGTGTATTTTTGTGTATGTGTATTTGATCAGCAAAAGTCGATAAAACTCCGAACAGAAACGTAAAATTTCGATGTTTTTGCTGCAGTAATAAACAGCAGATAACCTCAAAAAGCCTTCAAATAGCCTAAGTAACTCGATTTCAATGCTATCCAAGGTTTCAAGCAGCAGACATTGAGAGATTTAGTTTTCCTAGCATTTATGACTGAAAATCTACCAAGAAATTTGCATTTTCAGTACAATACACATACACAAATATATACAAAAGTACACATTGTTTTGTTGAATGTGTATACACAAATTACCATACACATTTGAAGGTAAATGTGTATACACATACACATACACATACACAAACGGAAAATCCAATACCAAACAACAGTAAATGGTACCACTACCACTATGTTGATCTTTCCTCTGACTGCTTTGCCTAACTATGTACACGCTTCACTGATCTGTTGTGTAGGTGAACCAGAGAAGGGCAAACGTGGAGCGACGCGAAGATGATCGGGTGATCGAAACCGTTAGCTATGAGTGAATGGGAACTGAAAGAGGTTCAACCATTACCTACCATTACACTTGTTATTTGATGTCAATAAACAAACGTACAGCATTCTTACATATGTATTCTACTGTTGTTTGGTATTGGATTTTCCGTTTGTGTATGTGTATGTGTATGTGTATACACATTTACCTTCAAATGTGAATGGTAATTTGTGTATACACATTCAACAAAACAATGTGTATTTTTGTGTATATTTGTGTATGTGTATTGTACTGAAAATGCTCATTTATTGGTAGATTTTGAGCCAGAAATGCTAGGAAAACCAAATCTCTCAATGTATGTTGCTTTAAACCTTGGATAGCTTTGAATTCGAGTTACTTAGGCCATTCGAAGGCTTTATCATGATATCTACCGTTTATTACTGCAGCAAAAACATCGAAATTTTACGATTCTGTTCGAAATTTTATCGATTTTTGCTGATCAAATACACATATACAAAAATACACATTTCGAGTAGTGTTTGTGTATGGTAATGTGTATCGGGATTTTCAATGTGTATGTGTATGTGTATGTGTATACACATTGAAAAAACAAAAATGTGTATTTTTGTGTATGGTAAATGTGTATGTGTATACACAAACAACAGTAATGTATTCTTGTTCTAAGTCCGCTGCTGACATCAACAACTTTGCCCTCTGACCACAGAAAAGCATCTAGCTTAACCACTTGATACAGACCGGGGACAACGTGTTCCAGATGTCCCAGGGACATGGGTGGGGACAAGCCCAGGACAACCGCCAGGTATAAGGAGGGTTGTCCCGGGACAAGGCACTCTCTTTATGGGATTCCAGGTCAGTAGCAACATGCGTTTTTGATAGCAGATACTGTATTTTCGACATTGCTTAACTAACAAATAATTGAATATCGCATTGCATAAATCTTCAGTTCTACATGTGTTTCCAGCTACAAGACCCGGGTCTTACAAATGGCGCAAAAATGTGACCCCAAATTTTGGCATTTTGGAATAACGAGCAACGAACTCGACAAATCTGAGATTGTAGCAAGCTTTCACATCGCTCTTTTACGGCGACATAAACAAACTGAAGACTCAGGGAAGGTAAAACGAATCATTTTATTTTCCAAAAGAGCCGAAGGCAAGAACTGGAAAACGACGAAGAGCACCAGATTTTCTTTGACAAATTTCTTCTCTCGCATTAAGAAAAACAGAACTTCACAAGGTCATCAGTCGAATTAAGGCAAGCAGAACTGATTCTGGGTGTAGACAAGAAAATCGTACACGTATTTGGTAGTATGGCAGCTGGATAAAAACATCTAGCAGACAGACAGTACACAAATATGTATAATAATAATAATAAAACGTCCATCAAACAATAACTCTGCATATGTACCTAAAAAGTGCACAGAAGATACAGGCAAAACCGACTCAGCAGACCAAGGAGGGTCATAATAGTAAGGAATCTTCGGACTTTTCGCATCCCTCCAGACCCTCTGAGTCGTCGGGGCACACACACTTGTGTGACTGTTCGTCAGGCAAACACAAATACGGACACTCGCCATTGTCTTTGGCGCACTTCGTCTCTCCTGCAATACAGTGAGTGCAAACAACCGTAGAGAAGTGAGACAAACCCACCACTGGGACATTGGACTGCTATTGAAACGATACCGTAGACTTTTCCACTGCCGCCTACAGAAGGAGGAAAGGCCTGGTGGTTGTCGCCGAACACTGACACTGAATGGATGTTGTTGCTGAAAGACTGACCACATGTCATAAGCCTACGACAGCCAATGAGAAAAGAGCTCAGAATCTATGAACAACAATGACTCGCATAGGCTTGTCTTACAGGGTGCCACACAATAATATGTCCAGAGAATAGACTAAACATGAGTGGAGTGGAAAATTGAAAGTAAACTAAGAGCTCCGTGTTTGTATGCTAATGACAAACGTTAGTTCCCTAAACTTGGGAATTGTCAGTCAGTCAGTCAGTCAGTCAGTCAGTCAGTCAGTCAGTCAGTCAGTCAGTCAGTCAGTCAGTCAGTCAGTCAGTCAGTCAGTCAGTCAGTCAGTCAGTCAGTCAGTCAGTCAGTCAGTCAGTCAGTCAGTCAGTCAGTCAGTCAGTCAGTCAGTCAGTCAGTCAGTCAGTCAGTTTTCTGAGCATGCTTAGTATGTACTTTGGGAGAAAGGGTATAAATGTCTAGCACCCTGCTCAAATTCAGTAAGATTTGCGTCTCTCACTGGGACAGGGCAGTGTTCCCCTACAAATGGAGTGGAGTCAAAGACATACTCCTTCCAGTCGGTCCAGTAGAAGGTCTGTTCATTGGCATGGGTGAGGCCGAACGGGTACTCGAGGGGTGCGTAGACCACTCTACGGCCTTGACCGTTCAGTCCGATGCAGCTGAGTCTCTGCTGACCAGCGTCCACCCAGCACAGTTCCTGGCGATGGTGCAGCACTGTGAGACCGTTGGGCAGATGCAGGTTGTCTGCCACGAATGACTCGCGCTTCTCCCCATCCAACGTCACTCGACCGATCAGTGGACTCTCTCGGTTCCAGTCGGTGTAGTACAACCACCTGAAATAGGTTTTTTATACTGATATTTTAATACAGTATAGTAAAACTAAAATTAGTGAAAAGAGCGGAATGTAATAATATCAACCACATGTAACTTTACTTACAACCTGAAACATGTTATTCCTAAACAGCTACAGTTGCCCCAAGTTGGAAAGCCAAAGTCCCAGCCAGTTTTAGGGACTCTCCTATAGAGACCCGCACGGCCGGCCGGGCCGGGCCGAGCCGGGCGGAGAAAATTGGGTTTGTAAACCGGGCCAGGCCGGACCGAGGGTGAAGGCAAAAGCACAACCAGGCCTTTGGAACTACTAAATCGGTTATTATTTTGTTAATTTCACACGCAGAATACAGTTTAAATGCGTTTATGAAGGCTAACTTTTCAAAATTTTCTCCACCTCGTTGGTTGGACAGTGGCCAAATCTGGCAACTTGACAATGTTACAGCCCTTATGCGAAATCCTGAGTATCCCCAATGAATGGTTTGGGTGCTAAGTCGTTTAATTTAGGGCAGGGTGTACTTTAGCCAAAACACGAGTTTCTTTAATCTGGATTATTATACAGCTAGCTTTGCTGCACTGTTAGAAATGTTTCTATTGTACTGTAGTACCCACTCATGCGATTTTGCATGAATTCTGGGCGATTTTAGCTTTCCCCGGCCGGACCGGGCTGCTCGGCACAAAATCGCGGCCGGGCCGGGCCGCCAAAAACGCCGCCAGCGCAGGTCTCTAGCTCTCTACTCTCCGGACCCAAAAAAGTGTTGGTGAAAAATGGTCGGGGCATTCTTTCAGCTTCTCAAAGCCTTCCTTGGTTGTGAATGCGTCACCAAAATTTCTTAAATTATGTAGAAGACTAATTTTTCTCGCCTTCTTTGGTCAGTGGCCCAAGCGGGTACTTTGAAAATTTTAGATCCCTTTTTGCATAATCTGATATCCAATCCCAGATCCAGAACCAGTTGAAAATTTTCATAACATTTTGATGGCCGATAACATTTACGACATGTACGATAACAAACTAAAATGTGTCAAGCAGTTATTAAAGGAAATAAAGCGTATTCTACTGACGCTTGTAATCTCTGAAAAGAGCGCCGTTTCAATCCAAATCCATTTCAAATTAACAGAACATGAGCTACTGTATAAAAGACGCTCGGGGCCGGTCTTCGTGAAATTAAGAATAGCCGCGCTATTTTCCGCCGTTGTTTTTTCGGAGGATAAAAATAAACGATGAAGATAGCGAACATTAAACAAACAAACAAAGCTTTTCGCACATGGACTGTAGGCACAATAACTGGTTAAATTCGCTTCAAATGCTTTGAATTCACGTTAATAGAAGCCTTGCAAGCATTTACATGGCATACCATAGCTGTTTTTGGCAAAAAATACCGGTACCATTTTCAGGTAAACTTTTATTATTGTATTTTTGTCGTTTTAAAATCAAATTACTACTCTAAAACATGAAATTAGTGCATTTTGCAATAAAACTCACGCTATTTCGTTGAATTTTGCAATAAAAAGCGATTGTTAAATTTTTTTGCTGTCTAAATTGGAAAATAACTTTTGGAAAAAAAACTGAAAAAAAACCGAAAAAAAACGATTTGAGTTTTTTCGGAAAACAAACAGCCCTGCATTGTACTAGCACCATACTTGTATATGGTACCGGTACCTAGGCTAGTGGCACCATATATGGTTTCAAATGCTAACTGACACCTGTGCCCTTTGAGATCGTATTAACAGTTTATAAGGGCATAGCACTTATTGACTCACTCGATCATCAATCAGTAAAGTGATATGGCAGTAGCCGTAAAATCCAATACACTTTGATTTAATGTGTAACAAAAGGCAGCCTAATTTTGGCTTCTATGTAGGTATAACGAAGACTACACATACATGTAGTTGTAGCTCATCGATAAAGAAAATTACGAAAATTATCAATGTCTGATCGTATACAAATGTTATTTTACTAAAGACGTCATTTTACATATAATTGAACGCACAAATTTTGCCTTCAACTCTCCAAAAAATTGAAATTTCGGGGTAGCCAAATTATTAGGAGCGATTATCAGGGAGAGGGGGGCCGAAAATGGGCAGAAACACGATTACTGATCCCTTAGTACTCTATCCTAGGCTCAGTCCCCCTCTGGGCCCGGCTCAGAACCGCACCAAGCCCCCTTCAGTGGATTACCTGTTACATCCATGACTTAACGGTTACTGCCAAGAAATCAGCGGATTCATACCTTGCATTGACATCAATGGCGAGTGCGCGAGGGTTGACCAATCCGTTTTTGACCAAGGTTCTCCTGTGCTGTCCATCCATGCTCACCACGCCGATCAGGTCCTTCATGGAGTCAGTGAAATAAATGTTGCGACTGCTCCAGTCAACCGCGATGCCCTCCGGAGAACTCAGCCCCGACTCCACCAGCTCCGTAACGTTCTCTCCATTCAGATCAGAAGAGCGGATGGCATGACCTACAGTGCACCCTGCTTTGCTGCAGTGAAGTGAAGATGACAGGACCAACCTGACACGTCTGTCCAAAACAGCTTCTCATTCTGACAGTCGAAGTCGACTCCGACTGCGATCTGGTGGGGCACCACCACCAGCTGCTTGCCTGCCGAATCGGGAGTCAGTCCGCGCTGCACCAATGACATCCCTTGACCAATCACCAGCGCGTTGCCACGCAGCTCACTGTCGGCTGCAAATTATACTGTCAGGCGCTTTGCAGCATTGTACCGGATGGTATAACTAACAAGTATCCCTTTGGAACAGACTATGGAGCAAAAGCTTTGGTGAGGTGCAACAGACAACAGGACCATTGACCAATGGGGTATGATACCGCAGTAGTCGCACTTTTGGGCACTGTTATGGTAGCTACATCACTTTGCCAAGGACACCCATACCAGTGCCACTATCATAATTTACACTGAATGCATGGTATCAAGTATCGTCAGCATACACACAACTGCTTCTCAGCGACCTATTAGAGGTCAATTTACCATTTATTACTATTTGAAGCCTTCTTAAGCACATCAACATGATCGATGTCATACCCATACATGTACTAGGGGGTTACCCCTAGCTGAAAAGGCCAACCCCCTCACCCCCCGAGACAGGTTAAGGGACCCCCTGACCCAAAAATACAAGTACTAGTAGTGGCTCCCAGTACTAACAAACTGAGTCAGAAATCACTAATTTTGGCCTAAAATTCGCTTGAAAAGCCTTTGGGAACCGAATTTGGCGTTTCCACTGCTGATATTTAAGAGAAATCGGTGTTTTTGGGAGCCCTTTTTTGCTTGTTTATAGCTCTAAAACGATATTTGGCAGCTTAAAACAGCGATTTTAAGCGTCCTTAGTGAAAAAAAGGTGCTAAAAAAGCATTTCCAAACATTTTGGAGCTTTTTGAAATTTGGGACCCCCTCTGGGCGAACCACCCCTCGACCCCCCACCTGAGGAAAACCCCTTCTACCCCCTCCCCCAGGTCAGCCCGGAGCTGTTACATGTATGCTAACAAGTATCCCCTTGGAACAGACTATGAAGCAGAAGGTATTGTGGGGTACAACAGACAACAGGACAATTGACCAATGGGGTATGGTACCGCAGTAGTTCCACAATTGGGCACTGTCATGGTAGCTACATCACTTTGCCAAGGACACCCAAACCAGTGCCACAATCACCATTTACACTGAATGCGTGGTATCAAGAATCAAGGTCCTTCCAAGCGACCTATTATAAGTCAATTTACCTTTTATTAGTATTTGAAGCCTTCTTAAGCACATCAATGTCAATAGATCAGGTATGTTCTCAATAAAATTGCAACAATAAAACATTTAGCGTAATATTGTAAGAGAAATTTGCAACAAAATTGGTTGCCTCAAACACTTCTCTGCATGGAGTTACACCTCACTATTACACCGCCTAGACTAGTACATCTGACAAGTTGCGCCCTAAAAAGGACAAGCCTACAACAATGCACTTACGTTTGCAGTCAGTTCCACTGCCATGGAAACCACGTTTACAAGTGCATACGTAATATCCGGCCTCTCCCGGCACGCAGTCGGCATGCTCAGAGCACATGGACCTGTCATCCAGACATGTGACTACAACATTCAATTTGTCAACTTAGACACAGTGTGCAAAGGAGAGAAAAGTGCACTCACTGACTGGGGAGCAGACCTGACCAGTGCCCTGATACCCTGCTCTGCACTCACAGCGCCATGCACTGTCCTCGCCGAGTACACATTCTGCATACTGACTGCAGCCGGTGCATTGGGGAGTGGCTGAAAGATACTTACTGAACCCAGATCAGAGACAAGTATGCATCGAATGGACAGAAGCGTAGGTATACAAAGAGTTGATCTAAAACAGTCAGGCACTTAACGCCGTTTATTGTACTTTGGGTAGTGGCACCATATATGGTACCCCTACCCATCACCATGGGTGCCGGTACCATATATGTATGTATGCTACCATACATAGTACGAAATTTGAATGAAGTGGTACCATATATGGCACCGGTATTTATAGTACCAGTACAGCATAAATTCGAAGTTAGGGGTACCGTATATGGTACGATCACAGTGGCCAAACGTGGGGGTACCACATATGGTGACGGTACCTTATATGGTACCACCATAGTCTCCAAACGTGGGAGTACCATATCGTCGCCACTATCGTGAAACGAGCCAAGTAACAAAATGAAAAAATGGAGTTAAGTGCGAAAACTATAGCTAAAGCACCTAAAAACGTTTTGGCGAAGGAACGAAGTCGAAATTGGCTCTATGTCAGGAGATACAGCCATGTAACCAAAGGCATGTGCACGGACATCACCAGGTGATCCTGGTAAAATGAGCCAAGTGCTTTGTGCTTTTCCTGTTAGCTGACTTAATTTTACACAAGTGACACATGCAGAATGTTTTGAACATCAATTATGTACTTGTATTTAAGGTAAAAAATATTTAAACTGATATTGAAGCTAATTCACGAAAATGTAACAAATATTTAGAAGGCGATTTTCTCGATTTCGACTCTCTGTTACTTGGCTCGTTTTACAATAGTGGCGACGATATATGGTACCGGTCCCATATATGGTGACACTACCATATATGGTGCCACTACCCTATGTACCGGTACCATAAAAGGCGCTAAGTGACTGACTGAAAAGCAGCAGAGTAACTCACGTTGTATCTCACAGTTGGTGTATCCATCTCCATAGGACCCAGGCTTGCAAATGCACTGATAGGCGTTTTGATCTCTGTTCAGCACACACTGAGCATTGGGATGACAAACTCTGATGTCCTCATAACAAGTCTTCTCTTTGGCGTACGGCACGCACACCCCTCGCCCGTCATCTTGGAACCCCTCCACACACTGACACACATAGGCACGCTCAACCTCACCGTACTCGCAACGAGCATGCTCTGGACAGGATTGCTCATGTGCTGGGTTGCATTCATCTAGAAGTCAATGGGAAATTAGTTGTAGTTGGAGTTTTCACTATAAGACCAGGTCTTATAACTGGAAAATGCCTAAATTTGGGGTCACATTTTTGCACCAGTTATAAGACCCGGGTCTTGTAGGTGGAAACTCTATATTTTACAATTAAAACTCGATGTTCTGCATGAAAAGCATGAAATACACTGGTTTTGATCTTTGCAACAACTGACTGTATGTTTAAGTCTGAATAGCTCAGTTTTAAACAAGTTTTGAAAACTTAGGCAACTTAGAAGCTCCAATATGCTTACAGCAGCTATCTTAACCTATCAAATCAAGACTTTTACCAAGATTACGCAGGTTTTAGAACGATTCTTGAATGAGCTGAGTTCAAAAACTCCATATTCATTAGTTATCTTGTAAAACATATACATGAAAACACACCACACTGAGCTTAGACCCATGGTCTTATAACTGGAAAATGCCCATGACAGACCCTGCTTTCTGACCACCTGCTATAGACCCGGGTCCTACAATCGTAAAAGAAACCCAGTTATAAGACCCGGGTCTTATAACCGGAGGGGTCTTATAGGTGGAAAACCCCGGTAATTGGAGAATGAACAGGTCGGTCCCCTCACAAGCCCCGTTCTTCAGCTAAAGTCACCCAAAGAGTAGGGTTCGTAAGGAACATTTAAAACAGCCACTAAAATAACTACAAACAGTAACTCAACTGATAATAACTGTAAAGTAATAACAAGACTGAAGCATCACTTTACCTGCAGGTTCACATGACGTGACCCCATCACCTCTGAAGCCAGGTAAGCATTCACACTGATATTCATCTCCAGTTTCAGTCAGAATACAGTGACCATTGGCATGACAGTCGGACTGCTGACTGCACAGATGACCTGCAATCAGCAGTACAAACTTCTCCACCAAACTACAGTGATGGTACCTGTAGGTGGCACAGGTTTCTCAGGAGAACAGACATAGCCATCGCCAATGAAGCCCACCAGACACTGACACACGTGTCTGCGCAATCCTTGGTCATAAATGCACTGCGCGTCAGGGTGGCAGTTGGGCAGATTTGAGCAGTCAGCTACTGTGGCTGAAATCAAAACAATTCAGCTGAACAGATAAGGCAGTCAGGCACTCAACGCCGTTTATGGTACTGACACCATATATGGTACCTAGTTCAGTGGCACCATATATGGTACTCGCAGCCATGGTAGGGACACCATATATGGTACCAGTACCACAGTCCCCGAATGTGGGGTACCATATTTGGTGTTGGTACCGGTACCTAGGCTAGTGCCACCATGTATGGTACCAACACCATATATAGCGTTAAGTGCCAGACTCTAAGAAAGCGACTACTCACGAGCTTGGGTGGGAGCACAAGTATATCCATCCCCACTGAATCCCTCTCTGCATCTGCACACATGACCACCTCCTTGTTCATTGTGCTGCCAGACGCAGTCAGCGTTGGGGTCACAGTTGCGGGCCAATTCACAGCTGCCTCAAAACAAACCACCTTGCACACAGCTTCTCCGAACAAAACAAGCTACCGGAAGGTGTTCCTAGCTGACAGGTGCTGCCGTCCCCAGTGTAAGGAGGTCTGCATTGACAGTGGTAATAGCCAAGAACGTCGCTGTAGGTGCATTCACCGTGCTCACTGCACTCTTCATGAGAACGACACATCTTGCCTGAAAGTGCAACTGTGAACAAGAACTAACCATTCCAACAGCACACCTGCTGCTGCTTCAGTGGGCAGAGCATCGCAGCGAACACCGTTGCCATGGAAACCAGCCTGACAGACGCACTCGAATCTGGAAGGGTCACTGGGACTGGGCAAACACTCGGCGTGAGGATCACACTCGTAGCCACCGCAGGTGCCAGTCTGGGATCGTTCCTCTGAAAGGCATGTGAATAGATCAAGAGAAGCATAGTGAACCAACCTTCACAGTGGTAGCCATTTCCAGTGAAGCCTGCCTTGCATCTGCAGGTGAACGAGCCATCAGTGTTGAAACAGTCAGCGTTTTGATGACAGTTGTGTCTTCCACTTGCGCACTCATCGTAGTCTGAAGTGCTCAGCTGTGTAGTGAAGGCACTTATGGTCAGGTACATAACATCATATGGTAATGGAAGTGTCCATATATGCATGGTGCTAAGTGTCTGTTGACTGCAAGAGGTCGACTTACCCACACAGATGCCACTGGTCTGGAGTTCATTTGTGTAGTGCATCTGAAAACCGGTCTCACACAGACATCGGTAGCTTTGACCTTCCGGGTAGCACACCACATGGTCCCCCGTACAGTCGTGCACTCCGGTGCGGCAGGGATTGTCAGGACCTACAAGGGCTAGTTCAGATTCATGGACTATAGCTAGGATGAATCTTAGCTTCTCTGCAACTAGATACAGTATGAATTACTCATCTTTACTACGAATCAGTTTTGATCTTCATTAAAGCTTTGATAACATAAAAGAAAACTAAGTCAAAATTAATATATTTAAAATGTTCAGTTAAAATCATTAATGAAGCAGGTCATCCGCTGAAGGGCGAGGGGGGCTTGGGGATCTGGCGCGGCCGGGAGGGGTCTGAGCCCAAATTTTGGGGGGTTGGGCTCTAAAAACGCTTAAAAATCGAAAAAAACCGCAATTTTTCGATTAATTATCGTAAAAAATCGCTAATTTGGGCTGAAAAACAGCTAAAAAGTGCTGTTTTACAAGCGATTTTGGCAATTTTTATGTGGAATTGTAAAAAATCGCAAAAATTTGCTCAAAAAATTACTTGCCAGAAAATCCAAGGGAAATCGGAAAAATTGTCTCGGGGGTCCCCATATCGGGGATCTGACCTAAGTTGGATAGGGGCAGACCCCCAGACCCCGAGGGAAGGGGGCCCATTTGCTCAAGAGGGGTAGTTATGCCCTCGGGTCATTGTGACACAAACAATTGTGAAGTCTGGCTGGCAACGAACGTCACCAGCGCCACCTAGGTGCTTTTCTCTTTGATGGTTAAGTCTGAGGCTCATAGATTAGCCACCCATATATTTTTTCGATTCAGCGAACTGAACATTTGGCGAACCGTACAGTCGGCTAACTGAGTTTTGGCGAACTGAACATTCAGCCAACTGTACTCTTGGCAAAAACGTTTCGGGCTAACTGATTTTTGATGAACAGATCATAATGTAGACATAGGAGTCCCCTGATGTGAGTCCACTACCAAACCAAGTTATGATCTACCTTCGTGTTTTTCATGTGACAACCAGTGTGGTGCATTTTTAAAACTTGAAACTAGGTAAAGTAATACTAGGTAAAGCTGTGACCTAAAAAACTAGGTAAAGTAATACTAGGTAAAGTTCTCAGCTAAGAAACTAGGTAAAGTAATACTAGGTAAAGCCCAGAAAAACTAGGTAATACTAGGTTAACTAAAAACGCTCGAAATCAAGTCAAAATATTATTTTTGGTTCAACAGAACAATGATGAAGTTAGTGGATTTAAAATTTACGAAATTTGACATATTTGTATTTTATTGATCAAATAAGTCAGAAATTCATTCTCTGGGCCACTGTAATTGTTGGAAAGCCGGAAATTTGAAGGTTTGCTGACTGAAAAAGCAACGTAAAACTGAAAATATCAAACTAGGTAAACTTGTTGTACCTAGAAGTATACCTAGTTATGTGGATTTAAAAGTAGGTAAAATAGAGTAACCAGCAACTAGGTAAAGTAAAACTAGGTACTTTTCCCGAATATTAACTAGGTAATACTAGGTATACCTAGTTACCTAGTTACCTAGATAAAAAGTGCACTACACTGGTGACAACCTCTGCTAAATTGTGAGCAGGAATAAAGTTTCAAGTTAATACAGAAAATCGGTTGTGCAGTTGGTAAAAGGTATGTTTCAAAACAAATACTTCATCACTACAGATCAACTACTTTCTGATGAGAACTCAGAAATAAATGCAACTATTATAATTACACCCAGTACCTGGTTGGGCCCCACCACGAGATTCGATCGTGTTGGCAGAGGCGTAACGAACGATTTTCTCTTCTGAGTTGTACAGAACATAGCTACGGTCGACGTTCAGAGTGACCAGGGAATCACGGTCAAACTGAAAGAACACACAAACGATGGAAAGCATACGATTTTCCATGAGGCACAGAAATTAGTTTGAGGGCTGGCTGTGTTTAAGGATAGGAAATTCCGTGACCTAATTGCTGCTGGCCGCCGAAATGCTCATTAAGGCGACCAATTTCCGTGACCTGTATAAGGCTTGCCACTGGACCGTGGGTGAAGGAAAACCGATTGCTTTCTGTCGTTTGTACTGTAGTCAACACTGCTGCATAACTTCAGTCAGTCAGTCAGTCAGTCAGTCAGTCAGTCAGTCAGTCAGTCAGTCAGTCAGTCAGTCAGTCAGTCAGTCAGTCAGTCAGTCTCTAGTATCTCACCGCTCTATGTGGGCACTCCTTGTAGTGAATCTGCTGATCTATGGTCATTGGATATTCCTGTCCATTGATGGTGACAGTCCTCGACGAGTAGGACTTGAGCACGCCTCAAATCAATAAATCAATAACTGAAACCAGCGATACAGTCACGCAGACACTGACCAGGACTGACTCTCTGGTAGTCCTCGGTGAACTGAGGGTACTCGATCTGTTCTCCGGACTGCAGCAGAATCTGGGGCAGAGAGCCCGACACGAACACTTTGGCTTTGAAGTAGTGGAAGACATCCTTGCCTGAGAACTGTTGGTTCAGGGTGGCTGTGTACGAATCGGCTATGTGCACTGTCACTGTGCGGTTGAAGTAGCCGCCTGAAGGAGAAACACAATTTTGATCATATACAGGGTGTGTCAAAAAAACAACCCAGCAGAGTTTTTGTTGTAGCAACCGCAAATCTCAACCAATTTAAATGAATCCTGCTTTAAATGAAAGATGAATTAATTCTTGAAAGACTGGTGAAGGCCCTATATTAAGATACGATGCTCAGTTCCTGAGATATTTTCCTTCAAACTCAAAACAGAGATTTTGGCAGTGAACAAGAGCGATTCCGTTGCACTTCACAACAAAACGGATTCCTACTGCTGAGGGGCAACAAGACTTTTACAAATGAAGTAACCAAGCATGTGTAACACATGAAAAACCTCGTTACGTTAGCCCTGAGCAGTAGGAATCGGTTTTATTATGAAGTGCAACAGAATAATAAAAATCGCTCTTGTTCATTACCAACATCTGTCTTGAAATGAGTGCAAATATCTCAGGAACTAAGCATCGCATCTTAATAAAAGCTTCACCAGTCTTTCAAGAATTAATTTATCTTTCATATAAAATAGGACTCACTGAAATCGGTTGAGATTTGCGGCTGCTACAGTAAAAAATCTGCTGGGTTGTTTTTTTTTTTACGCACCCTGTATAATCGGCATCTATATACAACAGTCAGGCACTTAACACCATACCACTTTATCGGTCGGTACCATGTGGTAACCCCATGGTCGGTTCTAGTAGAGGTTCTATCACTGTGGTGTAAAACGGTTGCTGTCCTAAACTTGGGGGTACTATATATCAAAGATATCAGACATGGGCAAAACGGGGACTGAGAGGGGTGACCCTCTCACAGGCTCTGTTCTGCCCCAGGAATTTTTGGAAGAATTTTGTAGAGAAAATTATGATAAACGTATGCTTTCAGATTAGGTGTAATTGAGCTCAGAATAGCTTATCTTAATCTATTTTAGCGAAAAATAAGCCTAGAACCTTGATTTTAGTAAAAAATCGGACTTTTTGCCTTACCATCCCATCAACACCCATCCGCCACCCCTCTCAAGATTTGAAAATTTACTACCACTCTCAGCAGAAACGATAGCACATGTCCGTCCATTAATACCGAGAAACAACAGGATAAAACTGCAAACCATTAATGGTGATTTCGTAGCATTACTCTCCATCCAGAGAACAGGTTTATCAAAAATTGATTACAGATGGGTGATGTGCATGCATATAAGTGGAGTTGATTGTGTCCTAGGGGTCTGTCCCCACCCGACTGAGGCTAGACCACCCCCCTTCGGCAACGCCCCCCTTCAAGATAATTTTTCGACCCCCTTCCGTTTTCTGGCAAGTATATTCACATTTTTTTCGAATTTCCAACACTAAAATTGCTAAAATCGCCTGTAAAACTGCAATTTTACCTGTATTTGAGCCCAAATTAGCGATTGGCTACTGTGGTAGCACCTTTTTTAGTAATACACATTCGCCCAACGTGGCTTAAACCGCTGTGTACAGGTAGGGATGGGCAACGTAAATTAAAATCGGTAATTTACGTACACATTATTTCTGTTTTACCAGATTTTAATTTCCGTAATCGTAACATGTTACGGAAATTAAAACGGCCTATTTCTTGCTGTAACGCGTTACGTAAATTAATTTCCGTAACGTCGTAACGAATAAGATTCCAGCCAAACGTAAATTAATTTTCGTTTTTCTTCAAAAATTGCTAGTAGGTAGTAGCAATCGAATATCGCGGAAAAAATTATAAAATGAACTGCATGCAATGCAAATTTTAATTCTGTGTTTGTTCGATTGGAATTGCATTCGTATTTTTGAAATCTAACTTCACACCAAAAGGAAGGAATGAAATGTGGGTATGTTTTTTGGCTGAATTACTGTAGCTGCTGAGGGTTTTATAACTGCACAGCAACTAGCCAGCCAACTATGTACGTACTACAGTACAGACTGTTGTAGTCTACCAGGGTTGTGAGGTGTGTTTTTTCCGGTGTTTTTTTCGTTTTTTTCCCGAAAAAAACCGGTTTTTTTCCTAAGGGTCGGAAAAAAACATAAATCGCGGAAAAAAACTCAAGCTAAAAATAGCTAATTTGTCATTTTTCAGTTAAAAAATGGACTTTTGCGATGTATAATAGGCCAAACTATCCCAAAACTGTTAGAAAAACAAAAGAAAAGACCAAATTTGGCAATCTAAAACAAAAGTGCAAACTGCTGTAAGAAAATTTGCATATGGAGTGTATTGATTGAGCCTGTCAGGGACTGTTTCATGCTTGTTTCGTGATTTATATCTATGTAAGACGTGTATTTTTGTTCTGAAAAGACTCAGGAAGGCGCTAGAAAGCGTTAGGAATCATGAAACCAGACTAGGATACTTAGAACTTGAGCTGGAGTTTTTTTCCGCGATTTAGGAAAAAAACCGAAAAAAAACCGAAAAAAAACTGGAAAAAAAACAAGCCGAGGTTTTTTCGGAAAAATATACAACCCTGTAGTCTACCTACCGCACACTGCACTGATGGTTAAACGTACGACAGTACTTACATATAAGAATAGTAGTGAAGAAAACTATGTAACTTCACTTCTCTGTTTGAATGCATTTTAAATGTACAATATGCTGTTGGCAAGTCCGACTGAACCTGGATCTACTAAAAGGTTTTTAACCTGAAATTTGTGGACTTTAACCTATTTTATTTCAGCCGGAGTTGAACCTGTTCCGTTTTATTGGACTTTCTCAACAGGTTCAAATTTCAACTGCAATTTTTAGGCAAACTATGTAAAATTTTCGGTTGGATTGCACAAAATTTTACAGATTTCATGTTTTTATACCTATTTTCAAACTGAAACTGTCAGAAAACGAAAGTACACTGCCCTGTAAAGTCTGATGTATGTTTTTCTGCCAGTAGAAAGGCTTATTGCTCAGAAAAGTTGCAAGCAGCGCAAAATATCTAGTTTTTGGAGATATCGGTGGACTTGAACCTGAACCTATTGTCCAGGTTTTTTAGAAGATGGACTTGAACCTGAAATTTCGATGTTGGCTTTGACTTGAACCTGAACCTATTTTTCAACCCTGAACTTTCCAACAGTAGTACAATACCTACACATGAATTTATAGTTGCCTGGTTTTTCTGCCTATGTATTTTCTTATACAGGGAGGGAGATAACATATTGATAAATTCAAGCCTTCAAAAACGTATCTACAAGATAAAACTGGGCGTGCCTACAGTAACCATCGCTAATTGCTGAGTGCACAGCCGACCACTTCCAGACATTCTCTCAGCTGAACTGAGTGAGCCCTTTGAAAACGCCATACCCACTAATAGACTTGGGTTTTGCTTGGGAGCTCTTCTTCAAGTATAGCATTCAGTTCTTGAATAATGACTGCTGGAGGTCCTCGAGCTTTGTGAGAAACTTAGCATACAATTCCCATTCTGGGTTTGAGGCAAGGTCCATAGAAAACATTAAAATTGTTGTCTGCGTCTCCGTCTGTGGTGTACTGGTAACAACTTTGCCTGGCATGCACCCAGCGTTAGACACACAATAGGGGTTTGTCCCCAGTGATTGCCTCGCATGTGGCCCTTTATGGGTTGTTTACTGGTCTGTCCGGTGTTCATGTGCGTTCTAATAAACTTTTTTATATGTAAACCTTTAAAAAAACTGAAAAGCAGGAGAAAATTGCAGTGTACCGAACTAGCCCAGTTTAAACGTTTATAGCACCCGACGCAGTGGTTTGCTCTTGACCGGCAACCAACGGCAATTCGATCGGCCATTGCGTGCACTTTAAAATGAGACCAAAAGCTAAAAGATCTGTCAACTCAAACTAAAGTTGCAAGTAAATTCCCGTTGTTTTAAACAACCTGCACACTGCGGTTTAAAGCCACGATGGGCGAAGGTGTATTACTAAAAAGGTGCTACCACAGTGGCCAATCGCTAATTTCGACTCAGATACAGGTAAAAAGTGCAGTTCTACAGGTGATGTTAGCAATTTTAGTGTAGGAAATTGGAAAAAAATGTGATTATACTTCACAAGAAAACGGAGAGGGGTCGAAAAAATCATCTCGGGGGTACTTTTCAGAAAATTAGCTGGGTAATACTAGTAGGTATACCTAGTTACCTAGACAAAAAGTGCACCACACTGACCAGTGAGCATGAATCCATTGTAGGCAGTAGCAGAGGTGACCTTGGCAAAGAGCCAACCCATAACTCCACCAATCGTATTCAGAAACAACAGCGAAGGTCCCACTTCAACAGGAATCAGGGACAGTGCCGTGTATGACCGACCGTCACTGGTCACCACATAGGTGTGCAGCTGGGTTTCATCGATTTTGTAGCCGTTGATCTCGCCACTGAAGCCGCCATTGATGCGCTGGGGCTCATCTGAACTTATTACACCACTCTTTATTAGGAAAACAGATGAAGAATACCCTCTTTGAGACATTCAATCCCGTTGCCATAGTAACCAGGCTTGCACTGGCAGCAAAAGCCTTGGTTGTAATCGATACAGGTGGCATCTGAATGACAGGGGGTGGCTCCGGCAGCAGCACAGCGGATGATTTCAGCTGGGGGTGACTCGCGAAGAAGGGGAGGGGCTGGTTGGGCCGGGATGTCTGGGTCCTCGAAATGTCGTAGGTGGTGGTCCACTGGAATGGGGGCAGTCGGTGTCTCAGTGGCTTCTGCAGAGAGTGAAAGAACAGAATTATGGCACCGTTTTGAAGTTTAACTTGTATTGTGCAACACAGAGTAACAGTCAGGCACTTAACGCCGTTTATGGTACCGACACCATATATGGCAACACTCTGTTCAGATTTCGTACCATATATGGTGGCGGTACCGTGGTACTGTCACCATGGCCATGGGTAGGGGTGCCATATATGGTACCACCACAGTCGCTGAACGTGGGGTACCATATATGGTACCACTGCCCTAGGTACCGGTACCATATATGGTGTCGGTACATAAACGGCGTTAAGTGCCTGACTGCATAATGTAGGTAAACATTGTCGCATCCATTTCCTGGGACTTCACACAAATGCTTCTTTGTCAATCATTTCTTTATCAATTGATAGCATTAATTAAGATAGCTGGGTACATACATACTGTGCACGATTGGCGCTAAAATTCTAAACTGCTGGATTTGCAGGCCGAAAACTAGACCCAGTGTGGTCTTAGCAAACTCTGTTTTTTACTTCGAGTAATCCTTGAAGTTTAGCTTTGAAACTTGTAGGAACGATCCGAATTGCCATTGGGCTTGACTTACCGACAGGCACACATGTAACAGGTCAGGTCATCCGCCGAAGGGGAAGGGGGTTGGGGGTCTGGCGCCGGCAGGGGGCGTGTGAGCCCGCCCAAATTCTAGGAACGGGGTTGGCCACTAAACAACGCTCAAAAATCGCAAATGTTCGGACAAAAATCGCTAATATGAGCTGAAATAGAGCTAAAAAGTGCTGTTTTACAGGCGATTTTGGCAATTTTTGCGTCTGAAATTGTAAAAAATCGCTAAAATATTGCTAAAAAATTACTTTGTAGAAAAATCGGACGGGGCGTCGGAAAAATCGTCCCGAAGTACTGAAGCACTGAATCGGTTGTTAATCGACAGATTTTACCATTAAGCTCAACAAATCAACCAACATTACACTAAATTTCCGCTCCATGCCATACAAAAACCTTGCCTATAGTGTTTTTCAGCAGAGACCGAAATCTTAAAACGGTTTCACAAAGAAAACTCTTTTTACAAAAACTCTAATTATACACGATTTCTAAATTCCCCTATTCGAGTTGGCTTTTAGCTACTGAGCTGCCTCCCCAGTAAGTACAGTATGCTAAGGCCAATGGGCAATCTTGAGACAAATCGATGAATAATCGACCAAGAGAAAATGAAGTCTAAGGACATTTTAGCTCAATACTGTATGTTGTAACAAAACCCTGACTGGTTTACAGTATGTACATAAGTTGCACAATATGTATCACCCAGTTATCTTGTTGATTAATCCTGAAAATGATTTGCCAAATTGATAAAGAAGCGTTTGAATGAAGGCTTTATCCATACTGTAAATTGATTAAGTGCAGTAACTACAGTGAGCAACTAGAAGCAGGTTACCATAAAGTTCAGTAGCAGCAGAGGTAGTAGCAGTAGTAGAGGTGGTGGTGGTAGTGGAAGGAGCTAGAGAGCTAGCAATAGCAAGCTCGGAAGAAACAGCAGCACTATCACACAGACAGATAATGCAGTTATTGCTGTCTTTGTAGATTTTGCAGGGGACTGGACACATGCCGTTCAGTGGGCCAGGAGGACATTCTTCATCCACGTATTCCTCGTAATAGTATTCCTCCTCCACTATAGAAGCTATGCTAAGCTAATCGGGTACACTTTCTATCTACAGGCAGCAAATAACAACAGCTTCCAGTCGATAACTTACTAACGGTTTGGTTTACTACTGAAGATCAGTGGCGTACCATGTACCCTTTCTAGTGGAGGTAGAAACAATAAGATATGTACTAAAATTGTAAATTTCAGTCAATTCTGTGACGCGAAAACCATTTTATACTGTGTTTTCTCAAAAATTTTTACTCTCTTCTGCAAAATGCTGGATACGCAACTATTAAAGATTGGAGAAAACGCGATCTTTGGTACAAAACAATCGAACCGATACCATTTATTTATGTTTTGGTTCCTTTTGCTGTTATTTCCCGCACTGATCTAGGCTACGCAGCATACTAAAGCACAAGAAATTATAGCTCTAAAATTGTTCTAATCAAGCAATGTTTCAGAAAGACGATATAAAGAAAATGGCCGAACCATTAACTAGTACGAGCATCCATTGTGTACCCATTATATTGATTAAGAGAACACAAGCCAAGTATTCGGCAAAAAAAAACAGAAAATTTGTTCGAAACACGGTTTTGGCAATTCATGTGCAAATACAAATTTTGACTTGCAATTTTGTATTTCCCGCCAAAATATGCGTTTCGCCTCCAACATTTGCAACTAAGCAACGGAAACTTGGCTTCCCTTTAAGCTGCCGACCACACAGCTGAACGATAAGCAGTGAATCAAAGGCAGTTAGTACCTGGTTTGTAAACTTCCTCTGGTGGGGGCGCTTTAACTTCCAGTTTGTTGTGTTCGATACCGTAGCCCTCCTCCTCATCTGCATAATACTCGTCTTCATCGTACTGGTCATCTTTGGAAGCGCGAGGGTCCATCGGACCGGAGCCGGAAATCCGAAACAGAAACATACCCGCCGAATCAACATTCGACAATCTAAAGCATCTGTTACAGTATTGATGAGCTGGCATTCCAACAATTTTGAACCGAATTTAAAGATATTTGGGCTAGTTATCATACAGTGTGCCTATTTTTTCAGACTAAATCCTAGCCTCATAGCATTCTATAGTCCTTAGTTTTGTCCTTCTGAGGTCCTACGTATGTTTACATTCGGCCTTCGCACTTCAGAAGGACATAACTCAGAACTACGAAATGTTATCAGGCCAAGAGATAGTCTGAAAAACATTTGGTAGCCCTGAGTTATGCCCTTCTGAAGTGCGAAGGCCGTATGTATACATATACATATGACCTCAGCAGGACAAAACTAAGGACTATAGAATTCTATGAGGCTAGGATTTAGTCTGAAAAACCTACAAACACTGTATAATAACTGGTCCACAGATCTTTTAATCCGGTGCAGAATTGACAGAATAACAACCATTTGAAGTTTATCGAAAAACAAACTTCAACAAGTTGATCAATTTCCGTTCAACTCACGTATTAATTCTGAGCATCTGTTCTGTTCCCGAGCCAACCAACGTTTCGTGCAATCCACTTCGCGACACGAAGCCCGCCTGCGCAGGAATCTCAGGAATGGCCTTGTGCTTTCCCTCAGAGGTCACCCACTCGATCTGGCCGTAGAGAAAAATGGCGAACGATGAGGTTTGGTTGGAGGCAATGGCTATTTGGAAGGAATTACGCTTGTCCCCTTTACCATCGTAGTAGCCGACCTTCTCCCAGGTGCCGATAAGCACTGACAAGGCAGAGAATTGACTAGCATCGTCAAAATGACTGCTGATCATTTGGTTGACGCGGCTGAGAACTTTTGAATCGCGCGTTTCTTCGCTGAAATCGTTAGGGGAACCTATTTTTGTCATTTTGTATTTTCTGATAGGATTGCCTTTCTGTATTTAAGTTCTAATTAGCGATTTTTTAGTATTCTAGCCCCGAATTTGGGCTTATACAGTCAGGTACTTAACGCTGTTTATGGTACTGGCACCATATATGGTACCGGTACTTAGGTTTATGGCACCATATATAGTACCCCAACGTTCGGGGCCTGTGATGTACCGTACAAGGTACCGGTGCCATATACGGCACCGGTACCTTAAATATTACCCCACATTCGGCCACTGTGGTTCCGTTCAAATAATTTTGAGAGCTGAGACGTACTGTAGGCTATACATACCACACCATCTGTCAGCGCAGTTTAATGTTTCATTGCAATTTAAAGGGGGCCATCCATAAACGACGTCGTTACAGAGGTTCCATTGTGACCATATTCTGACAAAGGTTTCTGCTTATAGAAAAGCTTGCAGAGTGGTTGTAGGCATTTATTCTGTTGATTGCGCAGTATGGTAACAAGAAAACATGACAGTACTGTATGTACTGCACTTTTATCGGGGGGGGGGGGGGGGTGGGGTAATCAGAAAACGACGTCGCGTTAGTGGGAAGAGGTCCCCAAGAGACGACGCAACGCGATTTGGGGGGTCCAAAAATCGTGATTTCGAACGAAGTCGTTTATGGACGGCCAGAAAGGCTTTGCCAAACTGTATTACAATAATGACAAGTTACAAAACGCAAAGAAGAATTACAACCTTAGCGAATTTCGGCCAGAACCGGAACTTTTTCAAGTTAGATATGAGAAGGCAAATAAGGCGTTTTTAGAATCGCTTTCTGTCATTTTATACTTGCTTTCAGCTCTTAAACGGTAATTGGCAGCTTGAGAAATTGCCATTTTTAGCCTTATTGTTAAATAAATAGCGCCAAAAAACGCATTTCCAGCTTTCTGAAACGTTACCACCACCTAACAGGCAAACCCTTCCCTTGGCCTGGACCTGTTACATACATGTACACAGACATGGGACCTACCCCCCCCCCTCAGCCGGCCGCTACCCCCCCTCAGGAATTTTTTGGAAGAATTTTGTATAGAAAATTATGATAAAAATATGCCTGGATTAGGTGTAAATGAGCTCAGAATAGCTTATTTTAGCTTATTTTAACCAAAAATAAGCCAAAAAACCTTGATTTTAGCCAAAAATCGGACTTTTTGGCTTACCACCCCCTCAGCCCCCCCTCAACCGCTCCTACCCCCCCTCAGCCCCCCCTCAGAAATTGAAAATTCTACCCCTCCCCTCAGCCGAAATGCTAGCCCATGTCTGCATGTACATACATACATACCGTATTAGCTCTGATAGCAGACACCCTAGCGGTGCTGGCACAGTTGGTGTAGTGGTTTAGGCCGCAAAGCCACTGTGCGCGACTAAGTGCGCTCATCCTCTCGGCGCGGCAGGTTTCTTGCCGCAAAGAGTTGGTGGTCGGCATAAAGCTCCACCCAGGCCACCGAAAACTGGTTACAGCGAGTAGGTAAAATGGGAACCAACTGGATCTGCCGTTGCACCGAAAGCCGCTCCAAAAAGCATGCCGCGTTGGAGGCAAGATCAACGACGTCAGCAGCCGTCTGAGAAACCAGCAATAAGGCCAATACCCGGTTTGGCCACTTGGCCGGGCGGCCGTTGGGAGCTGTCGGCACCATGACGTCACCACGCCAGGCACTCTCTTAGTACCTGGCGCCCAACAGCATGGCTTGGCAGTGAAAGAAGGGCAAACGTCCGAGATGACGATATCAGGGGTAACGAAATGGACCGTGCAGGTCTGATCGTAGGGCTGTACATCGTACGGCCCCCGCCAGATCGGATCGGATACGGTATGTTATCCCCTTGCAACTCACCTGCGCTTAGTGGCTTCCCGACAGTTTTGGTTTTGGGCGTTTCCGATAACTTTATCCGACAGTTTTTCATATACATAGGCAAATTTTGCCGAAAGAAAAAAATGTGTATAGAAACGTTATAAATAAAAAATGTGTATAAAAACGTCTTTTCCGATAGTTTTAAAATCGGTGTGTAACAGGGGTTAACCCATCATCACCTCAACCCCATTAATCATCCTATCTAAGCCATTAATCAGATCGCTCACCGATAGTAGACAGTTCCATGACTGGATTCCGGGTCTTCCCTGGGCGAGGTGTCCACATCAGCATAAAAGGCGGCGATCAGGGAGTACTGTAGCGCAGTGAGGTTCCTATTATGGAAGTAGGGCAACTCTGTCTCGAACGAAATCAGCCCATTCTGCGACACAAAGGCACTGCTGTACTGGCGGTCAAAAAACTTAATTGGAGTGGCAAGCGCAATCTCCGGACTGCTCATTTCATCCTGGAACCTAAGTCTGGAGTCGCCGTGCGCCGGACCGTAGCGTAAGAACAGTTCCTCCGCTATCTGGGCGTGCAGGGCCGTGGGAAGCAAGATGAAAAGCAGCAAAACAGACAGATCCATAGTACACTTTTGAAGGGCCGGCCTAGTAGCGGTGCCAGCGGCCAAGGTGAGTCACACCCTCAAACTAATCTGAAACAGAAGTCGGCTAATAAAAAGAAGTATAAAAGAGGGCCGGCCAGCCGCGTCAGTGGCTCAGTGGGTAGCTCGCTGCCTCTGAGTCACGGCGGCCGCTGCATCCCTAGTGGTTGTAGTGGTTCATCCTCTCGGCGTGGCAAGTTTCTTGCTGCAAAGAGTTGGTCGTCGGCACAACGCTCCACCCAGGCCACCGAAAACTGGTTACAGTGAGTAGGTAAAATGGGAACCAACTGGATCTGCCGTTGCACCGAAAGCCGCTCCTAAAAGCATGCCGCGTTGGAGGGAAGATCAACGACGTCAGGAGCCGTCTGAGAAACCAGCATTACGGCCTATACCGGTTTACTCCTCCTCGGCCGGGCGGCCGCTGGGAGCTGTCAGCACCATGACGTCACCACGCCAGGCGCTCTCTTAGTACCTGGCGCCCAACAGCATGGCTTGAGTGGCTTGGCAGTGAAAGAAGGGCAAACGTCCGAGATGACGATATAAGGGGTAACGAAATGGACCGTGCAGGTCTGATCGTAGGGCCGTACATTGTACGACCCCCCCGCCAGATCGGATCGGATCGGATCGGATCGGGCCGGCCAGTCGGGCCTGAACAACAATGGTCTGTACAACCGGCGCAGCCGTAATTTGCGGTGGGCTAAATGCACCGGTGTAAAGACACCTCCGAAAGTAGGACGGTGATAAGACTGTTTGTTTATCACCGCCCTTAGCCCGACTGCAACTTTATTGAGCGGCAAAAAGCACGGCAATACAACCGTATTAGTTAGTGTAGGAGGACTATGGGAAGGGCGTATAATTATTATAGTTTTGAAACCCTATTATAACCATACATGTAACAGGAGGGTTTGGGGGGTCTGCCCCCACCCGACTTAGGTCAGCCCCCCCGGATGGGGACCCCCCCCCCCCCCGAGACGATTTTCCCGACCCTCCCAGTGTGGTGCACTTTTTATCTAGGTAACTAGGTATACCTAGTATTACCTAGTTAATATTCGGGAAAAGTACCTAGATTTACTTTACCTACTTGCTGGTTACTCTATTTTACCTAGTTTTACTTTACCTAGTTTTAAATCCACGTAACTAGGTACTTCTAGGTAGAACAAGTTTACCTAGTTTGACATTTTCAGTTTTACGTTGCATTTTCAGTCATCAAACCTTCAAATTTTCGACTTTCCCACAATTACAGTGGCCCAGAGAATGAATTTCTGACTTATTCGATCAATAAAATTCAAATATTTACTTGAAATGTGTCAAATTTCGTAAATTTTGACTCCACTAACTTCATCATTGTTCTATTGAACCAAAAATAATATTTTGACCTGATTTCAAGCGTTTTAGGTTTACCTAGTATTACCTAGTTTTTCTGGGCTTTACCTAGTATTACTTTACCTAGTTTCTTAGCTGAGAACTTTACCTAGTATTACTTTACCTAGTTTTTTAGGTGACAACTTTGCCTAGTATTACATTACCTAGTTTCAAATTTTCAAAATGCACCACACTGCCCCCCTCCGATTTTTCTGGCAACTAATTTTTTGAGCAAATTTTTGCAATTTTTTACAATTTCAGACACCAAAATTTCCAAAATCGCCTGCAAAACAGCACTTTTTAGCTGTATTTCAGCCCAAATTAGCGTTTTTTGGCGATTTTTAGCCAAAAAATCGCGATTTTTTCGATTTTTGACCGTTTTTTAGTGCCCGACCCCCCCTAAACCCCCTCCCCCTTCGGCGGATGACCTGTCACATGTATGATTATAACAGTCAGGCACTTAATGTCCTTTATGGTACTGGCACTGTATATGGTAACCCGCATGTTCGGGGTCTGTGGTGGTACCATATAAGTTGCCGACACCATATACCTTATATGATGTCGGTACCATAAACGGCGTTAAGTGCCTGACCGTAAAAAGAGAAGGAAACTCGTAATTAGGTTAGAATGTCAGAGATTGATGTGAAATTCTAGTTGTGAAACAAAACTCGGCAGTACAGAAAAATTTACGGCGTTAATCAAAAACCTTTGTAGCACAGCTTTAAACATAGGCTCGTTCAAAAAATGGTGGTAATTGACAGTCAAAGTAATAGGGGGTCTGGGGGTCTGCTTAGGCTGACCACCCACCCAAGACGCATTTACCGACCTCTCCCCTATCCCATCTTTAGTCGGCGTAACGCACCTAATTGCAGGCGGACTTTACCTTTTAGTACTGCTATTTTACTATAGTATAGTAAAACAAAAATTAGTAATACTATAATAGTGTTATTTTACTAGTAGTAAACTAATAGTAAAAAGTAAAATTAAGAGCCAATAGTAAAGTATAAATTAAATTAAACAAAGACCGTCAATGGTAAAATGAAAATTTTACTACTACTTTACTAGTTTTTGGTGAATTCCAGCCAAATTCTTGATCAATTTTGGAATAAAAGATGTGTGGGAGCACTTTAGCAAAAATTCAACTAAAAGATAAATATACAATGTAGTATAAGATCGAATCAATTATTTTGGAGCGGTTAATCGACTTTTTTCGCAAAAGGACAAGTTTTCAGCTTGCTCAGAACAAATTGATCAATTGAGGCAAAGAGACGAGTTTTAAAAAGCAGAATTAATCCGAAAATGCTGTTTTATGGTTAAAATAGCAAAAATACAGTGTTGGCCAAAAAAGACCGCCTAGCTACTTCGAGTTTTCCGAATAATTTCAAATAGCAGACATTCCGTCAATTCTCAACAGAATGAAAAGCTTTTTGGCACGATTATTATTATTATTATTTAAGAGTTTGTTCTGGCCAATTCGTAGCCTGCTAGCCTTCTATAGCCTGGAGGCAAATGAACTGACCCGAATTTTCAGACGTCAATTTTGAACATAAATATCTCGCGAACCCTTCATCGGATCTTTCCCAAATTTGGCAGGTAAACCAATATTTATATATGTATTTAAGAACCTCAACGGCTCAGCTTTCAACCGGTTAAAATCTGGCGGAATTTTAGTTTCAGTCAAGGTGAAAAACTAGCATTCAAAACCTGAGGGAGTTGTCCCTTGAACGAAATCAGGGTTATAGGAATTAGTCGGGTCGTGGATTACAATCGTCTCAACTAAGGCAACACAATGAACACATAAATTAGGCCATACAACCGTGATTTATATTTAGAGGGCACCACCCTCTTCTTTGACAATGTTAACTTTTCACCTTGACTGAAAGTAAAAATCAGCCAGATTTTAACCGGTTGTATTACAAAGCTGAGCTCTTCTGGTTCTTAAGTCCATATAAAGATTGGTTAACCTTCAAAATGGGGGAAGGATTCGTGAGATATTTACGTTCAAATTTGACATCTGAAAATTCGGTTCCGTTGATTTGGGAAGGGCATACAATTGTAGGTAACTCGAGGCTAGAAGGCTAGCAGGCTAGCACTTGGCCAGAACAAACTTTTAACAAATTATAATAATCGTGCCAAAAAATCTTTTCATTCGGTTGAAAATTGACAGAATTGCGGCCATTCGAAATTATTCAGAAAACTCGAAAAAGGCCAGGCGGTCTTTTTTATGTCCGACACTGTGTGTTGATTTTTATAACGAAAAACTGTATTATTCAATCTTAAGCTATTCGGTGCTAGTAGGTACGCTATACCGTACAGCGGGAAATACCGTATACCTGTCCCATATCTAGCGAAAAGGTAATAATTGAACCCCCAGGCTCCAATGCCAGCAGCCCAGGCTCGTCACACCACAAAAACGTTTAAATACGTAAAAAAAAAGAAAATAAACCTTCTAAAGTGCGTTCAAAAAAGTCGCAAAAAACACAATCTTACACTTTAGCACAAAAAAGAGGAAACTTTGCTTATAACGTTCACTAGCTATAGCTACTACATATAGCAAGCAGTTCATGTTCATTAGTAAAAATGTTTCATGTCTGTTGTAAATGTGTATCTTTCACAAAGGGAATAATTAACAGATCAAACTTTAGATTAGATCAAACTTTACAAGCCAATTTTACCCAACATAATCATTTTGGCCTCATACTTATTAAAACCAAAGGCACTCAGAAGTAGGGATGGGACCGGTATAAAAATACCGTATACCGTATGCCTTATAGCATTTTCGATACTGTATAATACCGTATAGTATGCTACAAACGCTTTAAAAGACACAGTTACGCTGTAATATGGATAGTTCGCCAAGTTCTGAAAAAAAAACATAAATTATTTTTGTGGTCGGCCTTTCCTGTGAAAAACACGGCTATTTTTGATTGTGATCTGTTTTGTCTACCTATGCTGGTAGGTAGTACTGTCTGTTTATTTAAAGATTTGAATCTGAGCCGACAATATATTGAATTTATTTTGATTTATGCCTATTCTAAATATTAACTGCATTTTGGTATTACATACAGAGTTGCTTCACTTCAAGTTAGTGAAATTCTAACCAAAAATACGTTTTTGATTTTATTCAAAAGCAAAATTGAAGGTTTCTCGGCATTTTACAAGTACTTATCACATTTTCGATTTCAACGAAGCCAAAAAAACTGCTATAAAGGCAGATTTTTGTGTCTTTCTAACCGATAACATGGCTTACAAAACAAAAAAAAACAGTATTGCGACCTTTAAAGGCGCGACATTACATGAATTCACTGCAAAAATCTTGCTGATTCAGTTTTAACAACTATACGGTATTATACGGTATAATACCGAACCAAAAATACCGTATACCGGTCCCATCCTACACATGCGCACTACCAACACACAAGAACAACCGACACACGAACCCAATTCAACTTTTCCCACCTATGACTGCCTATCAATTTTGTAACTCCTAGCGCAATAAACTCGTCAAAACGAAAGCGCCAATGATCAAATAGACAAAAAAGCCAAATAAAACCGACCTCCGAATAGACAGACGAGTGGGCTTTTTGTTTAGGCTGAGAAAAAGAGCTGAGACAGACAGAGACAGGCGAGAGAAAAGCAGCGAGAGGCGGCAAACGGAGAGAGACAAGTTTTTTGCGTGCGGTCGGCCCTAGATTAATGGCGGCGGCCGGGGCAGCGAGGGTAGAGTGTGCGGTCGGCCCGCTACCTGGCCTAGGACACAAGCAACTGACGCTCGCCAATCACTTTGCTGCCCCCTCAAAAACAGAACACAAGGGCGGCGGCCGTAAAATTGATCTCCTATAAACAAAGCCCTTCTCCAGTTGCACTTGGCTCGGCTATGATACAATAACAACTTCATTCTTCCCTTCTTACTGCTAAATTTGGACCAACTGGCTTATCTGTACTTATTTATTTGCACCAAACTACCTAGCTATACTTACTAAACAGTAAACACACATGGAAACTACTTCTAACTACAGGGTGTCCCAAAAAAATGACAACATTTCTTTTTGCTGCCATTTTCGAAAATTTTGACCAAATTGTCTGAAATTTGAAACATACAGTGGGGTGCAAAAGTTTAAACGCACCCAGTTCCGTACTATGAAAAGTGAGTTGTCGGTTATCTGTTGGAGGTAATTGGCAAGTGTTATACACCGTTGCATAGCCTGAGATGTTGCCAAGAAAATGGCGCAGACTGCGCTGCAATGCGTTGGGTTATAGTGAAGTTATAGCCGGTCTAAGTCGAGCTGTCAGAAAAAGGGTTAGCAAAAGTTTAAACGCACTTTCAAAATTCTACAAAATCCTACTCAAGTCTTTCAAATCACGGTTGCAAGAACACCTAAATACTACTTAATGAACAACAAGACAACTTTGATGCTTTGCTATGATTCAGTTGGCCCTGTTGTGGTCTTTGTGCACTTGGCATTGCTGTAGACTGAATCTGTTAGCGCCTTGTTTCAAAGTAATCAGAGCACCAGAGTGCCAGTAGCACCTTGACAGATCAAAGTTACTCACCGCTGGTGTATGTTAGAAATTCTGGCATGCATAAATTTCAGGCTTTTTAGAAGTTACAAGTCATAAAGGTTGGAAATTAAAGGCTTAAAACAGAAAACTATAATGTAACTGCTAGATAATGGCCACGTTGTTATGGTTTACAAGGTGCATACCTGACTCAGCTGCCCGGTTCTAAGAAAAATAGCTTTGGTAGAGACAACAGAAGCCCTAGGAGGCCAGAGAAGCTGAACACAGCAAAATTGGAACCTCTACTATCATAGTCAGACATGAGTGATCCAAGGTTAAGTGTAGACAAGCAAGAGAAGCATCCACTGAAGCGGCAATAGATCATCTCAAAATGAACAGATCATGGAATTCCATATCAATGGGATCACACAGAGCATTTCAGTTAAAAACGCAAGTTTTTGCAGACAGGGATGATGCCTGCAGGTCACGTTCCCCTCACAAATTGCCATCAATGGATTATTGTAGATTATGACTGGATATTCTGTATGCTGATTATAGTACCCCTAACTGAGTAAGGTGCCTAACTGGCATGCTCTGGTATTCTTGCATCAGAGAAACAAGTGTTAAAATGTAAAAAATCGTAAGGGTTAGCCTGTGCTCGTTAATTGTAGTCGATTGCAAACGCTAGAAAGCCAGAATGATGGCCTCATTGTGTCAAATGTGGAACAGTAGTAATATGTCAAACCTTAATCTGATTCAAAAATGTTCTGTTCTCGTGCTTCTGTTATCATAAATAGAGTTTGTGTAGCCTGATTTGCAGTCTCAGTGTCTAACAGATCCATAAGAAGTTGGAGAGTGCTCAAAAGTACTCAAGTTGTAGGCCTTGTACAAAGTCCAGACCAATTTCACTATAGTGAGGCGTGTTCCCGATTAATTGCATTACAGTTGGACTGCATCATGACAAAGCTTCAAACTTGTTTTGTAGTTCATTGCTTACGACTTAGGTATTCCTACAACCTTTATTTGAAAGATTTGAGTCAGGTTTTGTAGAATTTTGAAAGTGCGTTTAAACTTTTGCTAACCCTTTTTTTGACAGTTCCACTTATACCGGCTATAACTTCACTAAAACGCAATGACATGCAGCGCAGTCTGCGCCATCTTCTTGGCAACATCTCAAGCTATGCAACGGTGTATAACACTTGCCAATTACCTCCAACAAATCAGCGAAAAATCAGTTTTTTTTGTGGAGGACAGGGTGCGTTTAAACTTTTGCACCCCACTGTAAGTGCCAAAAAAGTGGGAATTTTATGTGTTAAAGTTTGGTGCATCAGGATTGACCCAATCCTGAGAAATTCAACAATATATAAAATTGAGAAATTTCAATTAAATGTAAAAACAGCATCAAAAAGGAAACTTTTATTTTTGCTGTACCTTCTTTAATTTTTGTCGGAATTGGATGAAATTTTGAATATATGCGCAGATGTTTTGTAGGTCAAAAGTTCTGGCATTAATCAGTCCATATCGCTAGTACTTGGAAACTAAAGAAAATCAGCGTTTTTACTGCAGCAAAATGAAGAACGTGCAAACTCTGAGAACTAAAGGAATAAGAACACCATCTAGATGACCTCCGTTTGAGTTAATTGTCTCTGCACGAGAAAACGGGCCAAAATTGGTACCCCTGCGGGTCAAAAAAAAATTAAAATCGCTTATGGAATTTATGCAATAGATATTCTAGATCAGTTTTTGATCAGAAAAACGAATCTACCGTCCGAATTTCGCTATCTCGATTTGCACAGGAACTATGGAGGGGGCATACATGTAGCTGGGTTTTCGGCTGGGGGGGGTTTTTTCCAGATCCAAAATAGGGTTTCAGCACTATTTCCAAAGGGGGTTTCAGCGACCTTTTTTGGTGTCCAAAAGTGGGTTTTAGCGACCTTTTTTTGGGCTCAAAACAGGGTTTTGAGGACTAAAAATCCGGTAAAAATCCTGTCAGAAGTGCAAAAATTCCCTATAAAACCCTATTTATTGGTTTAAAATGTGCAGAAAATCCTATTTTTTATTAAAAACGTGCAAAAAACATGTTTTTGCTTTAAAACATGCAAAAAAGCTCTATTTTACTAGACAGAATAGAGCTAAAATGCGTATCTGGAACCCTATTTAGAGATTTTGAAACAAAAATTAGGGCACTGAAACCCTGTTTAGGGTTTTTGAGACCCAAATTAGGGCTCCGGAACCCTATTTAGGGCTTTTAAAACCCAAATTAGGGTTCCGGAACCCTACTTTGGGCCTCCAGAAACCCTGTTTAGTCTCTGTGAAACCCAAATTAGGGTTCCGTAACCCTATTTAGGGCTTTTGAAACCCAAAGTAGGGTTCCGGAACCCTATTTAGGGTTTCAGAAACCGAAATTACGGTTTCAGAAACCCAAATTAGGGTTCCGGAACCCTATTTAGGGTTTCAGAAACCCAAATTATGGTTCCGGAACCCGATTTAGGGTTTCAGAAACCCAAAACAGGGTTTCGGAACCCTATTTAGGGCTTTTAAAACCCAAATTAGGGTTCCGGAACCCTATTTTGGGCCTCCAGAAACCCTGTTTAGTCTCTGTGAAACCCAAATTAGGGTTCCGGAACCCTATTTGGGCCTCCAGAAACCCTGTTTAGTCTCTGTGAAACCCAAATTAGGGTTCCGTAACCCTATTTAGGGTTTTTGAAACCCAAAGTAGGGTTCCGGAACCCTATTTAGGGTTTCAGAAACCCAAATTAGGGTTTCAGAAACCCAAATTAGGGTTTCAGAAACCCAAATTAGGGTTCCGGAACCCTATTTAGGGTTTCAGAAACCCAAAACAGGGTTTCGGAACCCTATTTAGGGCTTTTGAAACCCAAATTAGGGCTCCGGAACCCTATTTAGGCTTTCAGGTACCCAAAACAGGGTTTCGGAACACTATTTAGGGTTTCTGAAACCCTAAATAGGGTTCCGGAGGCATTACTTTGGGTTTCTGAAACCCTAACTAGGGTTCCGGAACCCTATTTAGGGCTTTTGAAATGCTAAATTACGGTATATAAGTCTTGAAACCCTGAATTTTAGCAGTTTGTAACCCAAAATAGGGTTTCAGAAAAAACCCCCCCCAGAATTCGGCTGGGGGGGGTTTTTTTGCCGAAAATCGGGCCTGGGGGGGGCTAAACCCCCCAAAACCCCCCCCTCCTACATGTATGGGAGGGGGGAACGTTTAGAGGCAAGGCAAATTTTTCCTTCCGAATTTATAGGATTGAACAGTTTTATCTTATCAAAACGGGGTTTCTGAATCTCATGAAGCCCTTCACTTCCATGGGAAACCTCAAAAAGTGCCATTTTTTGGCACCTGAAAATTTCAATCACACTTTTCTCAAAAACTGTACGTGCCAACTATGAGCTTTTCAAGCATCAAATAGTCCAGGACATAAGCTATCGATCCATTAAAAAAATATTGGGGGGTCATCGTTGGTAGACGGGCACTTCATACCCTCTGAAGTTTGGGTGGTCGTCAAAATTTTGCATTTTTCGACTTCTTCGGTCTGAACCATTCTCTTCAAATGAATGCCATTCTGTCAAACCGAGCCCAATCGCAACATGGTTTATGGCACCGAAAAGAGCTCGCTTCACAGATTAATTTGATATATAGATGTCACATACTACTGCCAGTACAAAACCCATAAAATTAAAAAGAAATTTTAGTAGAGTCTAGAAATAGAGTATTTTGGTTTACTCGTGTTCAGCAGTTCTGTGACACTGTATGGATACTCTGTGAATTGCTTTGCGTGACCCCTTAACGCATTTTTTTGTTTACGCCCCTGGACCGAAAATCAGTACATACAGTCTTGTCATCTTTGTTGCCTCCTTGACTTAGTAAAACAGGAAGCAAAATTACTGGTGGTTTTGGTTATGCTACCTACTTGACTGCATTCTACTACCAGGTTTTTCGTAAAAAAACGCCATGGGCGCTATTTAGTTTTGTGACTTTCACAAATTCAATTCTATTCTAAATAAGTGCCGAGAGGTGGCTATTTGGAAAGTACTGTACATGAGCGTTTATTTGAAAATGAGACAACTCTCTGAGCAGAGCACTGTCTGTCTGTGAATTAAATTTTTGCACTGATTTTTCAACAAAACGTGATAACAGCGTGTTTCTTTATGCCAATGGGTGTCTATTTAGAAAGGTTTTCCAATACGCCCAGGGGGAACTAATTCGTTTATACGAAAAACCCGATAGCATACCACTGTGAAACTCGAACTTGCTAAAGTTTGCTACTGTGAAGCCTGATTTGCATGCAACGAAGGCTTCATGGTGGATTTCACAGATCGTTTGTATGGCATTCCAGTAGCCTTTCAGTTTCCACAAGTATCAGAATCGATGTCTCCAGGTTTTTTTTAACATCTGTGAATGTCAGCCAAATCGGTTTTAAGTTGGTTCAGAGTCATTTCAACCCCGAAGAAAACTAAAAAGCTTTTTTAGCATTTTGGTAAACTGTGTATATCCCTGCAACCGTTGAAGCTACAGTCAATATACGTACATTTTGGGCATACATGGGGGTTTGCTGCCACCGATGTACATACCAGAAGAACTTCAGACATCCCTCCGATTGTCTGGCATGTCATTGGCCAAACTACAGAAAAACCGCATTTTTTCCTCTGCACAAATTATCATAACCAGAATCAGTGACTGTTGCACAGATTAGTTTACACTGTACTACAGACAGAGCTTGGGCTCTTCTACATACAGCAATTGGTCTGGATGCCCAAAGCGCTCAAACTCATCAATATAAAGAAGTTCGCAAGAAAAACACAGAATTCAGTGAATTTTGAAAAGGGCTTTAATTTTTTATGAAGCCAAAAAAATTCAACAAAACTTTCCGCATTTTGAAGCCAGAAACAAAAGATTGCTTTAGCCCATGGGCTGAGTCCAATGAGTAAACTCAGGAGGAACTAAATGCAATAGATACCTGGACAAATGTCTTCATATTTGCCTGCACAGTACATCTTGTTGTTGCAATTGCGTGTTCTGTACTTTACCTTTCTGTATCTGAATACCACAGCATGCATCGGACAGAGGTTGCACTTCGGAAACACGATTGGCACCCAGTTTTTCTTATCGTAATTAATTTGGTGTTCTGTCAAGCTGTCCTTGATCTTGGTGGACCTGCTCGTACTGCAACAGACTAGGCAGTGCAGCAATGTTAGAAATGTTCGTTTTTGCTGGATACACGTAGCTTAGAAGGATATACTGTATAGGCAAGTGTTGTTTATGGTTTGAAATTTTTGAAATACTTATGAACGTAGCTAATTCGATAGTCATTCGACAATTTGACCCATTGCATGCCAGTTTAGTAAGTCAGATAGGCAACAAAGTTGACAGTACTGCATGTACTGATTTTCGGTCCGGGGGCGTAAACCAAAAAATGCGTCAGGGGTCACACTAATTACGCAAAGCAATTCACAGAGTATCCATACAGTGTCACAGAACTGCTGAACACGAGTAAACCAAAATACTCTATTTCTAGACTCTACCAAAATTTCTTTTTAATTTTGTGGGTTTTATACTGGCAGTAGTATATAACATCTATATATCAAATTAATCTGTGAAGCGAGCTCTTTTCGGTGCCATAAACCATGTTGCGATTGGGCTCGGTTTGACAGAATGGCATTCATTTGAAGAGGATGGTTCAGACCGAAAAAGTCGAAAAATGCAAAATTTTGACGACCACCCAAACTTCAGAGGGTATGAAGTGCTCGTCTACCAACGATGACCCACCAATATTTTTTAATGGATCGATAGCTTATGTCCTGGACTATTTGATGCTTGAAAAGCTAATAGTTGGCACGTACAGTTTTTGAGAAAAGTGTGATTGAAATTTTCAGGTGCCAAAAAATCGCACTTTTTGAGGTTTCCCATGGAATTGAAGGGCGTCATGAGATTCAGAAACCCCGTTTTGATAAGATAAAACTGTTCAATCCTATAAATTCGGAAGGAAAAATTGGCCTTGCCTCTAAACGTTCCCCCCTCCATAACTACTGTGCAAATCGAGATAGCGAAATTCGGACGTTAGATTCGTTTTTCTCATCAAAAACTGATTTAGAATATCTATTGTACAAATTACATAAATGATTTTGAATTTTTTTTGACCCGCTAGTTGGCCCGTTTTCTCATGCAGAGACAATTAATACACTGCTGCAACCGTTTCCCATAAGCATCATAAACATTTCTTAGCATGTTTGGGGTGACAGACTAAATTACGCTTACAGGAGCTTCATTACAGCTAAAGGGCGCGAAAATCAATGGTGTCGTTGTATTGTGATCGGGATTTTTTATGTCAAGAGCTGGGCTGGGTTCATGCGCCAACTTTTGATCTACAAATCAACCCGTTAGTCTGAGCATATATTGAAAATTTCATCCAATTCCGACCAAAATTAACGAAGATACAGCAAAAAGAAAAGTTTCCATTTTTGATGCTGTTTCTACATTTAATTGAAATTTCTCAATTTTATATATTGTTGAATTTCTCAGGACTGGGTCAATTCTGATGCACCAAATTTTAACACATCAAATTCCCACTTTTTTGCCACTTACGTTTCAAATTTCAAACAATTTGGTCAAAAATTGCGAAAATGGCAGCAAAAAGAAATGTTGTCATTTTTTTGGGACACCCTGTACTTTGCCAAAAGACACAAAAATGTCAAACCACTTTTTAGCTGTATTTCAGCCCAAATTAGCAATTTTTAGAAGAAAAATTGAGATGTCTTCGATTTTTAAGCGTTTTTAGTGCCAAAATTTGGGCTCAGACGCCCCAAACCCCCTCTCCCTTCGACGGATGACCTGTTACATGTATGATTACACTCAGGCAGGCACTTAACGCCAGACACCATGACCATATAAGGTGCCACACCATATATGGCACCGGTACCTAGGCTAATGGCACCATATATGGTAATTTAAAGTTTTCGGCCAGCCTGAAATAAATGTTTTCAGCAAGCTTTTTGATTTTCAGAATTCCAGATACCTTTCCAAAAATCTCTGTAAAACAGCAGCTTCTAGCGGTATTGACGCTCCAATTATCGCTTTTTTACGATTTTTATTAACGAAATAATTGCTATTTTTTAACGTTTTTAGAAAGTTCTAAGCTAGGCTGCGCGTAGTCAAACTTCTGGTGCACATGCTTTGCTGGCTAACTGGTAGCAGAGAGAGGTTTATGTCATAGCAACTTTACAAATCAACTTCTGTTGATCTTGCGTCAAGCTGATGTTTCGCATTTATTGTAAAAGCTTATTGGTGCAGATCATTTAATCGACAGTTATCTCCAATAATCCAATATTGCCGTTTTAATATAATTTAACGTATGAATGGATTCCATTTTGTTTTTCGAAACCCTAAATGCCATATACGGGGTGTGCCAAAAAAAACAACCCAGCAGAGTTTTTGCTGTAGCAACCGCAAATTTCAACCGATTTGAATGAATCCTTTTTTAAATGAAAGATAAATAAATCCTTGAAAGATTGATGTACCGTTTAATAAGATAGCCTTCTTAGTTCCTGAGATATTTTTCTTCAAAACCAAAACAGAGATTTTGGCAATGAACAAGAGTGATAAAGAACAACCCAGCAGACTTTTTACTTTTGCAACCATGAATCTGAACCGATTTGAATGAACCCTTTTTTGAATGAAAGATTGATAAATTCTTCAAAGATTGGTGCAATTTTTATTGAGATTCACTGTTTAGTTCTTGAGATATTTGCCTTCTAAGTCGAAACAGATTTTGGCATACATGTAACAGGTCATCCGCCGATGGGGGGAGGGGGGTTGGGGGGGGGGGGTCTGGCGCCGGCCGGGGGGGGTCTGAGCCAAAATTTTGGGGGAGGGGGGTGGGCACTAAAAAACGCTCAAAAATCGAGAAAAATCGCAATTTTTGGCCTAAAAATCGCCAAAAATCGCTAATTTGGGCTGAAATACAGCTAAAAAGTGCTGTTTTGCAGGCGATTTTGGCAATTTTTGTGTGTGAAAGTGTAAAAAATTGCAAAAATTTGCTCGAAAATTTACTTGCCAGAAAAATCGGAGGGGGGGGGTCGGTGAAATCGTCACGGGGGGAGGGGGGGTGACCCCATCCGGGGGGGGACAGGCATAATTCAGGTGGGGGGGAGAACCCCCCAAGACCCCCCTGTTACATGTATGGATTTTGGCAAAGAACAAGAGCGATTCCATTGCATTTCATAATAAGCAGATTTCTACTGCTGGGGCTAATGATGCTTTAGTGTTGAAATAAACCGAGTTTCTGTGTCACCTGTAAAGCCTCCAATAGCCCTTAGCAGTAGCAGGAATCCGTTTTATTACGAAGTGCAGAATAATAAAAAATCCCTCTTGTTCACTGCCAAAATCACTGTTTTGATTTTGAGAGCCAATATCTCAGGAACTGAGCAGGGTACATTAATGAAAATTTTAGCAATCTTTTAAGAATTTCTTTATCTTTCATTTAAAAAAGGATTCATTCAAATCGGTTGAAATTTGCGGTTGCTACAGCGAAAAATCTGCTGGGTTGTTTTTTTGGCACAACCTGTACATTGTAGTACTGGAGCAAAATGCAGTATCCACAATTGTGGACTCAGACTTGAGATGTGCACAGGCCCGAGCATCCGCCTTGAAGATATTGGGCGTAGAGATGGTCAAGCCTTTCTCCATGCCAGTGAAACAGTACAACTACCGTACGCTCTAGGCATTTTTTAGGCAAACGGCCGCCGGTCAGTGCTTAGAAAGCAGTGCGCGCAATTTTATTAGGCAAACGGCCCCCGGTCAGTGCTTAGAAAGCAGTGCGCGCATTTTTTAGGCAAACGGCCGCCGGTCAGTGCTTAGAAAGCAGTGCGCGCAATTTTTTAGGCAAACGGCCGCCGGTCAGTGCTTAGAAAGCAGTGCGCGCAATTTTATTAGGCAAACCGGCCGCCGGTAAAAGCAGTGCGCGCAATTTTTTAGGCAAACGGCCCCCGGTCAGTGCTTAGAAAGCAGTGCGCGCAATTTTTTAGGCAAACGGCCGCCGGTCAGTGCTTAGAAAGCAGTGCGCGCAGTTTTTTAGGCAAATGACCGCCGGTCAGTGCTTAGAAAGCAGTGCGCGCAGTTTTTTAGGCAAATGACCGCCGGTCAGTGCTTAGAAAGCAGTGCGCGCAATTTTTTAGGCAAACGGCCCCCGGGCAGTGCTTAGAAAGCAGTGCGCGCAATTTTTTAGGCAAACCGGCCGCCGGTCAGTGCTTAGAAAGCAGTGCGCGCAATTTTTTAGGCAAACGGCCGCCGGTCACTGCTTAGAAAGCAGTGCGCGCAATTTTTTAGGCAAACCGGCCGCCGGTCAGTGCTTAGAAAGCAGTGCGCGCAATTTTTTAGGCAAACCGGCCGCCGGTCAGTGCTTAGAAAGCAGTGCGCGCAATTTTTTAGGCAAACGGCCGCCGGTCACTGCTTACAAAGCAGTGCGCGCAATTTTCCTCCTAGATCTGGGAGTTTTTGATTTGGGGGGATTGGAGGAAAATTTTGAGATTGAAGTTAGGAGGTTTTTCTGGGAGTTTTCAAATTCTCGGTCGGAGTTTTTGATTTTAGGATTTTTCTAGGAGTTTTCTGGGATTTTTTAGGATTTTCAGCTTCATGTGTCTCCATAATGCTGGTTTTCTCTCAAAAATCACCTGTTCCTAGCTAAAAATCAATTCTTGGCAACCTTAATATTTTGTGAACTGAAAAGATGAGCTTTGCTTTACTTTTATACATCTTTATCTTGTTCTCATCTAATTGTGTCATGTTCCCATTACCTGTCTTCTTTGTTGTACCTACACTAGACTACCTACAGTACATTTAGCTTTCTTTGCATGTGTTTACTTTATTTTTACTGTAGCATTGATTCAGATTGATTGATATCGAACGATTTCAAAACATTTTCAAACTTGTTTATACTGTACATGTACTTTGGTAGTAAACTGCAGTGGCGTATTCAGGAGGGTTTTGAGTGAGTACACCCCGTTTGCGAAGAAGATACAACGTAGGAAAAAAAATTTGTGAAAAATAGGAGAAACGACTGAATGCCGTACTGTGTAGTTTATGCTGAGAAGGCCGTTTAATGTTTTTGATCCGTTGCATTTTTTAAGGCTTATTTTGAAAATTTCAAGATTTTTGGCCCAGCTATACAAGTATTGGGTACTGGGGTATTGGGGGTCTCAGGTATTGGTATTGGGTATTGGGTTTTTCAGGTTTTGTTCGCTCTCTACTTAATGGTGCCCATTTCTGTGCATGCAACTCTCCTTTCCAACTACAGTTGTCTGTATATATACATATACAGGGTGTGCCAAAAAAAAACAACCCAGCAGATTTTTCGCTGTAGCAGCCGCAAATCTTAACCGATGTGAATGAATCATTTTTTAAATCAAAGATAAATAAATTCTTGAAAGATTGATGTAACGTTTATTAATGTACTCTGCTTAGTTCCTGAGATATTCACTCTCAAAATCAAAACTGTGATTTTGGCAGTGAACAAGAGGGAATTTTTCTTTTTCCGCTGCACTTCGTAATAAAACGGATTCCTGCTACCGCTGAGGGCTATTGGAGGCTTTACTGGTGACAGATAAACTTGGTTCACTTCAGCAGTAAAGTGTCATTAGCCCCCAGCAGTAGGAATCCGGCTTATTATGAAGTGCAACGAATCGCTCTTGTTCTTTGCCAAAATCTGTTTCGATTTTGAGGGCAAATATCTCAAGAACTAAACTGTGAATCTCAATAAAAATTACACCAATCTTTGCAGAATTTATCAATCTTTCATTCAAAAAAGGATTCATTTAAATCGGTTAAGATTCATGGTTGCAAAAGTAAAAAATCTGCTGGGTTGTGTTTATCACTCTTGTTCACTGCCAAAATCTTTGTTTTGACTTTGAGGGCAAATATCTCAGGAACTAAGCAGGCTATCTTAATAAGCGATTCATCGGTCTTTCAAGAATTTATTTATCTCTTATTTAAAAAAGATTCATTCAAATCGGTTGCGATTTGCGGTTGCTACAGCAAAAAATCTGCTGGGTTGTTTTTTTTTGGCACACCCTGTACATTGTTTGCATAATATACATTGTTTTTCGTTTGCATATATACATATACAGTAGTGTTGGAAAGTCCGGGGTTAAAAAAATAAGTTCAGGTTCAAGTCAAGTCCAACATCGAAATTTCAGGTTCAAGTCCAGGTTCAAGTCCACCATCTAAAAAACCTGGACAATAGGTTCAGGTTCAAGTCCACTGATAATTTCAAGAATTGTTGAAATTTTGCACTGCTCGCAACTTTTCTGAGCTATTTAAGCCTGTCTACTAGTAATGAAAGACGAAAACCACATTTTTTGGGGCAATAGGTTCGTTTTCTCGCATATTCAGTTTGAAAAATCGGTGTAAAAACAAGAAATCATAAAAATGTTGTGCAATCCAACCGAAAATTTGACAAATTTTGCCTAAATTTTCACTCAAATTTTGAACCTATTGAGTGAGTCCAGTAAAACGAAACAGGTTCAAGTCCGGCTGAAATATAATAGGTTCAGGTTCAGGTTCAAGTCCACAGATTTCAGGTTAAAAACCTATTAATAAGTCCAGGTTCAAGTCGGACTTGCCAACAGTAATATACAGGGTGTGCCAAAAAAAAACAACCCAGCAGATTTTTTGCTGTAGCAACCGCAAATCGCAACCGATTTGAATGAATCTTTTTTTAAATAAAAGATAAATAAATTCTTGAAAGACTGATGAATCGCTTATTAAGGTAGCCTGCATAGTTCCTGAGATATTTGCCCTCAAAGTCAAAACAGAGATTTTGGCAGTGAACAAGTGTGATAAACACAACTGAGCAGATTTTTTACTTTTGCAACCATGAATCTTAACCGATTTGAATGAATCCTTTTTTGAATGAAAGATTGATAAATTCTTCAAAGATTGGTGCAACATTTATTGAGATTCACTGCTTAGTTCTTGAGATATTTGCCCTCAAAGTCGAAACAGATTTTGGCAAAGAACAAGAGCGATTCCGTTGCACTTCATAATAAAGCAGATTCTTACTGCTGGGGGCTAATGACACTTTACTGTTGAAGTGGACCGAGTTTATGTGTCACCAGTAAAGCCTCCAATAGGCCTCAGCAGTAGCAGGAATCGTTTTATTACGAAGTGCAGCGGAATAATAAAAAATCCCTCTTGTTCACTGCCAAAATCACAGTTTTGACTTGGAGAGTGAATATCTCAGGAACCAAGCAGAGTACATTAATAAGCAGTACATCAATCTTTCAAGAATTTATTTATCTTTCATTTAAAAAAGGATTCGTTCAAATCGGTTGAGATTTGCGGTTGCTACAGCGAAAAATCTGCTGGGTTGTTTTTTTTTGGCACACCCTGTACATATACATATGTATTCGATTTTCCATTATGTTTTATACATATGCAAACGAACCTAATATGCAAACGGTTTGTATATTTTCGTTTGCATATTTCTAGTGATAGTATGCAGTGCTAATTTATTATTATTATCTGTGCTAAAACCAACGTGCTTCACCAAAAGTTCGCTCCCAATTTGGCCATCTCTTCCACCTGGCTATCAATCAGAAGTTTAGTGTTTGCTTTTTGGATAGGTCTAACTAATCTACTTACTACTAAATACAGTGTTGGCCAAAAAATGACCTCCTGATCATTTTTCGAGTTTTCTGAATCATTTCAAGTGGCCACCATTCCGTTCAATTTTCAAACAAATGAAAAGATTTTTGGCACGATTATTTGTTAAGTTTGTTTTGGCCAAGTTCCATATTAAAACTGACGTCTGATAATTCGGGACCGTTGATTTCGGAAGGGCATAACTCGAGGCTATAGACGGCTACCAGGCTAGAACTTGGCCAAAACAAACTCTTAACAAGTAACAATAATCGTGCCAAAAATCTTTTCATTCGTTTGAAAATTGACGGAATGGTGGCCATTTGAAATTATTCGGAAAACTCGAAAAAAGGCCGGGCATCTATTTTATGGCCAACACTGTATGTTGGTTAGACTAGGCCACTGTTTGGGAGGTGGAAGTGAAGTGTTGCAAATCATTTTCTTATTGCTCAAGCCTACTGTTGTTTGTGTATGGGATTTTCAGGAATCGGTTCGGTATGGGTAGGTATTTTTCGGCATACCCAGGAATCGGTTCGGTATGGGTACCGTATAGTGCTGTTTATAGTACCCCCCTATTTATAGTACCCGGGGTACTATAAACGGCACTTAGTGCCATTTATAGTACCCGGGGTACTATAAATGGAGACAGATTTTTATTCTGAAATGAGCTGTTATAAATACAAAACGTGCGAAAAATATAGTATTTTTGGTGGTAAACCTTGTTTGTATGAAGAAAAACAGTTGATAATGCAATCATAGAGGTTCTGATGTATGTACTCAACCTATTTCTTACATCAAATCGGTAATTCCAGCAAAGAATTTCGCATACTATTGTTAGTTTCTTATAGAGCAGATTTCGTAGGTGCCATATATAGTACCCGGGTACTATAAATGGATTCAATTTTATTTTCGCAAAACCCTAAGTGCCATATATAGTACCCGGGTACTATAAACAGCACTATACGGTAGGTAGTCCCAAAAATACGGGTATACCGGTATTTATTCGGTATTTGCCGAAAATATTTTACACAGTAAAAAAACACTGAATTTCCCATTTACAAAGCCATGGAAATCCAGTCAGTCCAATTTAGTCATTTCTAAGGTTAGATGCTAGAAAATTCATCAAAAGCAATGGGAGTTACAGTTTTAGGAACTTTTTAAATTTATTTTTAGTTTTACTTGTGAAAATCGTTTCTATAAATAATTTTGGCTAAGAGAAATACTTCCATTCTACTTTAGTTTTAAGGCCTGCTAGTGTATATTATGGAGATCTTAACGAGCAGTGACAAAATACGGGACTATTTTGTTGATCGTGAATGTATTGTACATCAAGTTCATGGAGGGAAACTTATGAGGAGCAATGTGAAATTAAGCCAAAACTAGACGAACGCTTTCTAATGAGAAAGCAAGTTTGGGTCAGGGAGTTAGGTCAGAGACTAAAAATCCTTCAAATTCGATATTTTGGAGGGATATCGTAATAAAACGTGTTTCTGCATGCCCCAAAAATGCAAAATTACAAAGAAAACATACAGTAGTGATCACAGAGAATTTTCAATAAAAATTGCAATAAGCTGGACAAAAAATACCGATTCCTAAATACCTGGGTATTCCTAAAATATTCGGTATACCATACCCGGTATGGGTATTTAATAAAATACCTGGAATGGGTAGGTATTTATTGGGTAGGTATTCCCAAAAATACCCATTTTTCGGTATGGGTTCGGTATACCCAATCAACAGTACTCAAGCCCCTGGTTCAAGTATTTCTCATGGAAATAAAAAATTACACTAGAGTTAATACTGAATAGGTTTTCACTTTTGTATAACATTTTGTGCGTGGAATTCACTGTTTTCTCAAGGTTAAAGTAGTTTAAACTCATTTAGAAATATTGTTGCAAGCGAATTCTGACTAAAAACTTAGTTTTTTGCAAAATTCTGCAGTTTTATGAAAATATACAAATATGCAAAAAATATGCAATAATTCCATTTTAGTTTGCATATGTATATATTCATACACATTTGAACCTACTTTGTATATATACATATACATATACATATATATTTGAAAATCCCAATATTTGCCATCTGTATTTCCAACTGCAGGTAAGTTTGGAAGAATAACAATGTTTCAAGTTGTAAGTAAAGTTAGGTGCACAAATGGCAAACTTCAGTAAGAAAGTAAGGGGGAGATTTCCACTTACTATCCCACCCCACTTAATAACCCACTGGGATATTACATGGACCCTTCTTCCGCTTTATATCCCATGGCTTTGTCCAGTTAATATCCCTGGGATATTAACTGGCGACAATGTTTTCACTGAGAAACGTGATTTTCCGTGTTATATCCCCTGGGATACTAAGTGGAAAACTCCGGTACGTAGCCCCCGATTCATAACCTTTGAAGTTAAATAACGGAGACCAAATCTGATGCCCACTCTTTGACAAACCTGCCTAATGAGAAGCGGAACCAGAATTGGGTAAACTTGGGCTGACAATTCCCCGACCAACCAGGGTGAGGAAGCTCCAGCCAGTATGAGAAAATTTCGAAAAAATTGCTTCGTAAAACGGATTTAAGCGGTATTCAGACTTCAGAGTACAAATCTCCGGTTTAGGTAGTAGCAAAAAGTGAGAAGACCGATTTTCAAAAAGGGTGGTGTGTAAAGCCCTGACAGGACCATGTGGCGGCTGGCGGCGAGATGTTCCTACAGCTATCAAATTTTTCTCTGACCAGACACCAAATTCCCTGACTTTTCCTTTATTCCCTGACTTTCCAGGTGCCGCACGATCTGAAGCCAAGTCATTTTCATACCAATTAGAGAAACAGCTCATTTTTTTCTGTAGCACAAATTGGTGTTCACAGTAAAATGGAAAATCTAGTGTTTTGTCTAGCAAAAATTCGGTATTCAATTTTGCAGACAAATTGCTAAGACAAACTACGATTTTCTAGGCAAAACAAATAATTTTTTTTCGAAATTTGAGTACTTTTCAGCCGTCTCTACCTACTGGGGGTTCGCGTTTCAAGCTCTAGGTAAGCACAACTCTTTGAGAATAACAGTGTTTCATCTTGTAAATAAATTCTCGTGCAAACTATTATACACGATTGTAGCTTATGATGATCGACCCATAAACTGAATTCCTGTAATTTTCAAAAGAAAATGGAGTTTAGTTTGAACAGACGGATCGATCCATTAGCTTTTGATCTCATCTGAAAGAGGGCGTCATGTCATGGTCAATTGATTGGTTGGTCGCCGGTCAAAGTAACCGTTCAGTCCGGTATGGTAACAGTCAAAAGTAAGCAAGTTCGGCACGCTCAACTCAACCGGCATGCATATTTACCTTACCATACACAGAAGTACACATTGTTTTTCAATCTGTATACACATACACATACACATTGAAAATTACGATGCACATTACCATACACAAACACAGTACTCAAAATGTGTATTTGATCGGCAAAAGTCGATAAAATTACGAACAGAATCGTAAAATTTCGATGTTTTTGCTGCAGTTGTAAACAGCAGATTAGATATCCTCAAAGCCGTCAACTGGCCTAAGTAACTTGATTTCACAGCTATCCAAGGTTTCAATTCAAGCAGCAGACATTGAGCGTTTTGATTTTCCTAGCATTTCTGGCTCAAAATCTACCATAAATTGGCATTTTCAGTACAATACAGATACACATATTTACACATTGTTTCGTTGAATGTGTGTACACAAATTGAATTTGAAGGTAAATGTGTATAATATATACAGGGTGTGCCAAAAAAAAACAACCCAGCAGATTTTTCGCTGTAGCAGCCGCAAATCTTAACCGATTTGAATGAATCATTTTTTAAATCAAAGATAAATAAATTCTTGAAAGATTGATGCAACGTTTATTAATGTACTCTGCTTAGTTCCTGAGATATTCACTCTCAAAATCAAAACTGTGATTTTGGCAGTGAACAAGAGGGAATTTTTCTTTTTCCGCTGCACTTCGTAATAAAACGGATTCCTGCTACCGCTGAGGGCTATTGGAGGCTTTACTGGTGACAGATAAACTTGGTTCACTTCAGCAGTAAAGTGTCATTAGCCCCCAGCAGTAGGAATCCGGCTTATTATGAAGTGCAACGGAATCGCTCTTGTTCTTTGCCAAAATCTGTTTCGATTTTGAGGGCAAATATCTCAAGAACTAAACTGTGAATCTCAATAAAAATTACACCAATCTTTGCAGAATTTATCAATCTTTCATTCAAAAAAGGATTCATTCAAATCGGTTAAGATTCATGGTTGCAAAAGTAAAAAATCTGCTGGGTTGTGTTTATCACTCTTGTTCACTGCCAAAATCTTTGTTTTGACTTTGAGGGCAAATATCTCAGGAACTAAGCAGGCTATCTTAATAAGCGATTCATCGGTCTTTCAAGAATTTATTTATCTCTTATTTAAAAAAAGATTCATTCAAATCGGTTGCGATTTGCGGTTGCTACAGCAAAAAATCTGCTGGGTTGTTTTTTTGGCACACCTTGTACAGGGTACCCTGTACAACCATGAATCTGAACCGATTTGAATGAATCCTTTTTTGAATGAAAGATTGATAAATTCTGCAAAGATTGGTGTAATTTTTATTCAGATTCACTGCTTAGTTCTTGAGATATTTACCCTCAAATTCGAAACAGATTTTGGCAAAGAACAAGAGCGATTCCGTTGCACTTCATAATAAAGCAGATTCCTACTGCTGAGGGCTAATGACACTTTACTGTTGAAGTGAATCGAGTTTATGTGTCACTAGTAAAGCCTCCAATAGCCCTCAGCAGTAGCAGGAGTCCGTTTTATTACGAAGTGCAGTGGAATAATAAAAAATCCCTCTTGTTCACTGCCAAAATCACTGTTTTGATTTTGAGAGTGAATATCTCAGGAACTAAGCAGCGTACATTAATAAACGTTACATCAATCTTTCAAGAATTTATTTATCTTTCATTTAAAAAAGGATTCATTCAAATCGGTTGATATTTGCGGTTGCTACAGCGAAAAATCTGCTGGGTTGTTTTTTTTTGGCACACCCTGTATATAAATATATAAATTTGTCAAAGAAAATCTGGTGCTCTTTGTCGTTTTACAGTTCTTGCCTTCGGCTCTTTTGAAAAATAAAATGATTCGTTTTACATTCCCTGAGCCTTCAGTTTGTTTATGTCGAATAAAAAAGAACGATGTAAATGGTTGCTACAATCCCAGATTTGTCGAGTTCGGTGCTCGTTATTTCAGTGCACCGGAGTTTTCCACCTACGTACATATAAGACCGGGTCTTATAACTTGAAGATGCCTAAATTTGGGGTAACATTTTTGCACCAGTTATAAGACCCGGGTCTTGTAGGTGGAAAATCTATATTTTACAATTAAAACTCGATATTCTGCATGAAAAGCATGAAATACACTGGTTTTGATCTTTGCAACAACTGACTGTACGTTTAAGTCTGAATAGCTCAGTTTTAAACAAGTTTTGAAAACTTAGGCAACTTAGAAGCTCCAATATGCTTACAGCAGCTATCTAAACCTATCAAATCAAGAATTTTACCAAGATTACGCAGGTTTTAGAACGATTCTTGAACGACCTGAGTTCGAAAACTGCATATTCATTAGTTATGCTGTAAGAAATATACACGAAAACAGACCAATTCGAGCTTAGACCAGGGTCTTATAACTGGAAAATTGCCCCCTGACAGACCCTGCTTTCTGACCACCTGCTACAAGACCCGGGTCTTATAATTGGAAAAGAAAACCCAGTTATAAGAGCCGGGTCTTATAGCCGGAGAGGTCTTATAGGTGGTAATCTTATGCTTTTAATTTTCGTCATCTTTTAATATTTGAGCGGTATTTATAGCAATCTAAACCGCTAGGTTGGTCAAAAATTTACAGCTTAAATGGTTCATGGGTTCTGTCGTGCCTTGTTAATCCGCCAATTTGCTAGTGTGAGTGTGGGTGTGATAATGTGGCTATGAGAGCAGTATAGGTTGTTCTAGTTGTTTGTTATTGAGGCTTTTGTGTTATTTTCAGTATTATTGATGTAATGGGGATAAGCTACTGTGGATCAGGTATACCTGTATCTGTACCTCATTATCAGGTGGATATGCAATACCTGATACCTGATTTTGGGTATTTTGGCCAGAAACAGGTACAGGTTTCAGGTGCTTTTTCGTTTTCAAAAATAGCATCAAAATACCAATTTGTTAATCAAAAAGCGTTTAGAGAACAGCTAACTCTTCAAATGTTTTTCGTCCTCATTGTTCAGTATAGTATTCCAGGCCACTTCTGACTCCTAAAATCTGTTAATTCCTGTTAAATTTACACTCAGAATGCTTTTAAAAACGTTTGAGGCTTTGGAGGCTAACCTTTGAAAATTTTCTTGCCCGACCATGGATCGTCAAAAATTCACCTCTTTGGAAAATTCCTGGTAATCCATTGAGTGGAGGCGAAAACACGATTTATAAGAAACCTAACCAAGACCGGCGAAAATCAACACAAGCGAAGATGGATCTGGAAAAAAGCGATTCCAAATCCCTGAGATAATTTTGAGAGCAGATTTTCGGCGGTTTGTGCAATAATATATAATGAAAAAAATTTCAGTGTTTTTGAATGAAATTTCCTAAAATGACTGTAACCACTTGATGATGAAAAATAAGTAACTTTCAGATGCCTTTGGAGCCCAAGTTTGTATTTTTAGCGATTTTTTGGCTAAATTCCAGATTTTAACTTTTTTTTCACAAAACATCTGATACCCGTATTTTTGGGAATACCTACGTGTACCGGATACCTGACACTAGAGACTTTCTCAATACCTGCCCACAGTAGGATAGGTGACTTGGAGAATTGGTTTAAGATTGTTTGACGTACAGTATGTATAGAGTTGTATAAATTAAAGTGAATTCAGTTTTATGAGATAAAATACACAAGTATAGCTTAGTTTTGAGTACTGTTTCCCAGCAAGTTAATAACAAATAGCAAGTTAATTAATTTTTCGGCGAAATCGGGTAGCAAATAGCAAATTCCTAGCAAGCTAATTTTGGGCAAAGCGCCACCTAGCAAATAAATAGCTAGTTTATTTCGGATTGAGGGACTGAGAAATTTGATAGGAATTTGCTAGCAATTTACTAGGAATTTACTAGGCTCAGACATATTCATCCTTTATCCCTATCTTTCCCCGCTTGGCCTGGGACATGATATTCTGTCAGGATATACTTTATACCCAACGTTGGTCACACTACGCATACATATACAGTAGTTAAAGTAGGGCTGTAGCCAAGTATGGGCAAAAGTCAGTCTCTAGTCTGACAGTAGATTCGGCAAATAGAAGACTACTGAATGTGTTCATGTTGAGAATAAAGTTAGAGAAAATTCTTGTCTGTGCGTCTCTTCCTGCTGGTGCTTGTTCAGCTGTTCAGCTCATTGAAACTGAGATACAATGTATAGTTTTGATTCTAAACGGTATCGTAGTATTCCACCTATAAGACAAATAGAAAAATGCCCAAATAGGTCACTTTTCACGCCCATTTGAAAACCATGATCTCATAATAGCTGGGGTGGTCTTATAATCGGAAAGTCTCGAAGGCATCATTTGGTTTAGCGAAAAATTTGTAGCAAATTCTAGCAAATTGATAGCAAATAGATAGCAAATTTCTAGCAAATAACAAGTTACTAACAAATTAAATTTGAAATTGCGGTGTCTAGCGAGTAAATAGCTAGTAAATAAAATTCGCAACAGTTGCAAGCAAGTTAATAGCAAGTTAATTAGAAAATAAATTAACTGGGAAACAGTAGTTTTGAGAAGGACAGGAAATGGGAATACAGATCATAGCAGTACCGTACAGCTGCGTCAGGGCTGTCGGCTGGTACCCCGTTTCTAGCCGAGTTGAGAAAAGAATTCACCGAAAAAAGAAATGCGATTGAACCACGCATTGACTACTAAAACTGTTAATTTCTGTTAATTTTTTTACTCAGAATGGCTTTTAAACGCTTTCTCAAAGGCTATTTTTAAAAAATTCTTCTAGGCCCAACTAGTCCTCTTCAAAAATTTAAACCTTGTGCAAAAGATCCTGCCTGCATCACCGAAATGTACCTGTTCACTGAAATGCAATTTTTGGCCGAGCTATGCAAGTATTGGGCATTGTTAGGACCGAAAGGACAAAAAGTTACAACAACAACAACAACAACAACAAATTGTACTGTGGGGTCTCAGGTATTGGTATTGGGTATTGGGTTTTTCAGGTTTTGTTCGCACTCTACTTAATGGTGCCAATTTCGGTGCGTGCAACTCTCCTTTCCAACTGCAGGTAAGTTTGGAAGAATAACAATGTTTCAAGTTGTAAGTAAAGTTACGTGCACAAATGGCCACCTTCGATAGTTGTATGAAGTCCCTCTTTCATAACCTTTGAAGTTAAATAACGGAGACCAAATCTGATACCCACTATTTGAGAAACCTGCCTAATGCGGAATCAGAATTGGGTGAACTTGGGTTGGGCCAGACGTACAGTACCCAAGGCCCGCCAGCGCCAACCCTCTTGAAACACACTTTCCGAACCCACCAACACTCCCAAAAATGGCCTCAGCTGTCAAAATCCGCTGGCCGACCCACCCAGAAATTTTCGGAGTTGGACTACCCGCCAACCGATTTTGTCCATGTACATATAGTAGCCCCTCAGCAGTAGGAATCCGTTTTGTTGTGAAGTGCAACGGAATCGCTCTTGTTCACTGCCAAAATCTCTGTTTTGAGTTTGAAGGAAAATATCTCAGGAACTAAGCATCGTATCTTAATAGGGCCTTCACCAGTCGTTCAAGAATTTATTTATCTTTCATTTAAAGCAGGATTTATTCAAATCGATTGAGATTTGCGGTTGCTACAGCAAAAAATCTGCTGGGTTGTTTTTTTTTGACGCACCCTGTATAAGCATGAACACCAAGAATGCATAAAAGAGCAGCAAGAATGTGCCGCTCAGCGGCCGGCCGAGTGTCGATGCGCTGCACCTTAATTACCGGAGGGGTCGGGTAATGCGCAAACTGCGAAACAGAACTGATACATACCAGTTGCATTTAGAGCCTTTCATAAATATAATTTCATATCAGCGATCGTTTTGATGAGGGGCAACTGATAGAGGAACTAGACGATTTTCTGAACCAACCCTACATTCTACAGCCGTGTGAGCCCCAGTATTACCCAAGTGTACGAGAGATGACGGCTGCTTACCCTGTCACAGAGTTTTTGCTACAGCACATGGACGGAGTTGTGGGCGGATAGGCTTTGTGTACTAGTCCTGCTGTACGTAGGATGGATTTATATTCATTACACTGGTTGGCAACTATACCGGTGATGTGATAGTAAATGTTTAGCCACCAAAAACTTACCACCGCTTAAGCACACACACAGAAGTAGGTTTTGTCGACTTTCTGGTGCAATGCGGAAAAATAGTCGTTTCAGTCAAATCCATCTGTCCGCTTAAGTTCCCCCATTTTAAACGGTGTTTTTTGCAATTTTGCAAACTTTGACCGGCCATATCTCTGAACGGCTGAAAGCAGAAACGCCATAAAAGCATCGTTAGAGCCCTCGAAAACTCTAGAATCCAATTCTGAAGTCGAATTAGAGACAAAGATAACTTTTTCTGTAGCGATGATTAGTGTTCGGAGTAAAATGGATAATCTACTGTTTTGTCTAGCAGAAATTCGGTATTCAATTTTGAAGAGAAATTGTATAGACAAAATCCAAATTTCTAGGCAAAACAAGATTTTGTGGAGGTTGGCATTTCAAGCTGTGAGAAAGTACAGCTCTTTGAGAATAACAATGTTTCATGTTGTAAATAAATTCTGGTGCAAACTACAAATGGCCGATCGGTTGAAGATCCCAATTACTGGGCTTTCCAAAAAGCTGGAGTTAATTTGAAGCTTCACAGAGGGCTCTATTAGCTTTCGATCTCAATTTCTCACTGCAATTTCCAGCTGTTTTTCAGTTTTCTAATGTTTTTATCATAGCTTTTGCCTCAAATTCGGATTGCAGGAGTCTATGCTAAGTTAGGCGTCTCAGGTTTTTCCAATAGAAGAGCTTGCTTAGCAGAGTAACCTTTTGGTCCACGCCATATGGCGTATGAAAATTAGCGCGGTATTGGAGTACTGTCCCGATTAAGAACAATATCGTAAGTCTATATCGAAACTGCTACCGGATTAGCGTTTCCAATCCTCTCTGGAGGCGTAATATTGAAATCAGCGAGATTAACGTCAAATTTCGTCAAATCTGGAGCCGATTAGGATCCGATTGGTTTTGATTTCAGGCGTGTATGATTACAATTGATATCTAATAGCGGTCTAATTCGAAATAAAATCAAATCGGAACGGCGTCATATAAGCGGTTTCAGTGCGTAGTCATTTCTAATTCTCCCACCTAGCCGGAACGACCAATTTCTAATCGGAACGCCCACATCAGATTAGGGAGTCACAATTTCGTCAAAAAATCAAATTAGCTCCACAAGAATTAATCCGAAGTTAGATGGTTTGCTTGCTCGAAGGGGTTAATTCTAATGTTTAAGCCAAAAAACAACTGAATACTTTCATTGATTAATGTTTCAGATTTTGGATTTTTCGGATGCTTTGTTGGCTGCTTTCTGCTACGTAAATTTAGATTGTGCATTAGCAAAAGCAAACTTTTCCGGATTGTGCAGAATGCCGGCCATCAATTAAACAACTGTGTTGAAACTGTTTGTGTTTTGTGTCGGTTGTTCAATGAATACATGTACTACCGTATAGTGCTGTTTATAGTACCCGGCTACTATATATATGGTTTTCCGTATATGGGTATATATATATATGGGTTTTCCGGAAAGAAAAGTGAATCCATTTATAGTACCCGGGTACTACTGTATATACAGGGTGTGCCAAAAAAAAAAACAACCCAGCAGATTTTTTGCTGTAGCAACAGCAAATCTCAACCGATTTGAATGAATCCTTTTTTAAGCGAAAGATAAATAAATTCTTGAAAGATTTATATAACGTTCATTAAGATAGCCTGCTTAGTTCCTGAGATACTTGTCCTCAAAGTCAAAACAGAGATTTTTGGGGGAAAACTCCCCTCCTGGAAAGGCCAACCTCCCTCACCCCCAAGACAGGTAAAGAGAGCAAACTTTGACCGACCAAAACCAAAATCTCTGGAACAGCTGAAAGCAGAAACGTCATAAAAGCAGAAATTGTTAAGACAAAATACGTATTTCTAGGCAAAACAAAATCTGACTACTTGTCCGCCATCGCCACTTATTGGGGGTTCGCGTTTCAAGCTGTGGGAAAGTACAGCTCTTTGAGAATAACAATGTTTCATGTTGTAAATAAATCCTTGTGCAAACTAGCTATATAATACAGTGAGACATACTACAGTCAGGCACTTAACGCCGTTTATGGTACCGACACCATATATGGTACCGTCACCATATATGGTACCGGTACCGAGGGTAGTGGTACCATATATGGTACCGGCACCATATATGGTACCGTCACCATATATGGTACCGGTACCATATATGGTGCCCCCACGTTCGGCGACTGTGGTGGTACCATATATGGTACCGGTACCATATATGGTACCGGCACCATATATGGTACCGTCACCATATATGGTACCGGCACCAAATATGGTACCCCTACCCATGGCATTGGGTGCCGGTACCATATATGGTTCCGGTACCATATATGGTGACGGTACCATATATGGTACCGGTACCATATATGGTATTACTACCATATATGGTACGAAATCTGAACGGAGTGGTACCATATATGGTACCGGTACCGGAAAAACGCGAAGGTGGGGGTACCATATATGGTGCCGGTACCATATATGGTACCGGCACCTTATATGGCACCGTCACCATATATGGTACCGGTACCATATATGGTACCACCACAGACCTCGAACGTGGGGGTACCATATATGGTGCCGGTACCATAAATGTTACCGGTACAATATATGGTACCGGCACCTTATATGGTACCGTTACCATATATGGTACCACCACAGGCCCCGAACGTGGGGGTACCATATGGTACCGGTACCATATATGGTGACGGTACCATATATGGTATCACTACCTATGGTACCGGTGCCATATATGGTACCGGCACCTTTTATGGCGTCGGTACCATAAACGGCGTTAAGTGCCTGACTGTACTAGCGCGTGTCTTGCCAGCGTGCGGCTGGCTGCCCTGTTCTCTCCGCTGCACACGCTAAAAGGCCAACGCTAAAAGGCTGTGCCTCGCTGTGTCTTGTCTAAAAGGCCGTGCCTCTGTTCTGTCTTGTTCAAAATGCCTCCCAAAGCTTCTGTTTCCGATTCAAATCTAATTGAGATTGCCGACCTGTTGAAGAAAGTTCTTGCCAACCAGACTCAGTTCTTCACCTCTATGCTGGACAACCAGCAGAAGTTCTCTTTGGAACTGGACGCGCTCCGCAAAGAGAACAGCGAACTGAAAGAACGTCTGTGCCAGCTAGAGAACAGTTCCTCCTCCGCCGTCTCTTCCCACCCTTTTTCGCTCAGCATGGTCGTAGACGCTATCAACGAACGTGAGGAGAGAGAGGCGAAGAAGAATAACGTTGTGATCGTCAACCTCAATGAACCTGCCCCCTACACCGCCGAAAAGGATCTTGCGCTGGTACAAGACTTAGTAGCTGCGTCCTGTGACGATCAGACCAAATCTGCTGCTATCAGTCGGGTGTTCCGTATGGGTGAGCGTGGCGGCAGGCCGCGTCCACTCAAAGTTCTGCTGTCTGACTCGTGGGTCAAGCGTCGGCTGATGACTCAACAGAAGGAGTTGCTGCACGATAGTACGTACATTCGTCACGATCTGACCACCCGTCAAAGGGCGGAGGACAGTGCGCTGAGAGAGAAGCTGAAAGACATTCGTGCATCGATGCCGAGTCGTTCGTTCGTGATCAGAGACACTCAGATAATGGAGCGGGTGAAGACGTCCTCCGGCCGTTCCACACTCAAGCCGTACCAGCGTTCTCAGACCAATTACATGCACTCTGGAAATCTGCTGTTCTAGACTTTCGGCGCTCTTGTCAAACTGATAAATTGAACCGCGAATTATCGGTACTCAAAAACAATAACGACCGATCATTTTGGGCGTACGTAAATAAAAAACTTACAGTACATGTCGTCCCTCTATTCCGATTTTAAGAACCAATGACTCTAACATAGTTACTGATTTAGATAAATGTACAGTTTTTAACAGACAGTTTAGTTCCGTTTTTACAACCGATAATGGGGTTGAACTTTACTTTCCCAATAGGTTTTCAACAGTCGAGTTCTCTGCTGAAAATTTGTACTATCTATTAGAACACATACAACCGAAATTATCTGCTGGTCCAGACGGAATTCCAACCGTTTTTCTGAAACGACTTTCACTTTATCTGTGTGAGCCGTTATGCACTGTCATGAGGGTATCCATGGCTACTGCAACTTTACCAAGTGATTGGCTAACTGCCAACGTTACGCCTATTTACAAGTCTGGCAATTCCAGTATTCCTGTGAATTACAGACCGATTAGTCTTACAAGTACAACTTGTAGGCTTATGGAAAAAGTGATCAAGCAAACATTGCTTGATTTTCTTGTTCGGTCTGCTTTGATTTCAAAGCAGCAATTTGGCTTTCTAGCAGGTCGCTCAACCATTGGTCAGCTCTTGAGCTGCGCCAATGATTGGACGATCTCTGTGGACCAGCGGATACCGGTTGACGTCATCTATCTTGATATTGCTAAAGCATTTGATACTGTAAGTCATCCGAAATTGCTACAAAAGTTGAAAGCTTATGGCATTTGTGGCCAGTTATTGAAATGGCTTAGTGCCTTTCTCAATAACCGTGCCCAAAGGGTCTGTATCAATGGATACAGCTCTGATTGGATTCCAGTCCAATCAGGTGTGCCTCAGGGCTCTGTCTTGGGCCCAGTCCTATTTCTCATATATATTAACGATCTTCCTGAAGTACTAAAGCACAGCAAAATCAAACTGTTTGCTGATGACTCCAAAATTTATTTTTCCGTCCCTACACTAACTGGCAATAATGTACTTTCAGATGATTTAAACGCGGTGTTCAATTGGGCTAAGACTATGCAATTGAATATTGCATTGCATAAATCTTCAGTCCTACATCTGTATCCCCGACTCAACTCAATGTTCGAATACACAGTTGATGGCACAATCATTCCCACTTCTGAATGTGTTCGGGATCTGGGGGTTTTGATTACTCCCGACCTAAAATTTACAGCCCACTGCAATTATGTTACTAACAGGGCTCGCGTTATGGGCAATCTTATTCTATCGTGCTTTGAACTAAAGGATCCTGATTTTCTCATTAAAATGTTCAAAACTTACGTACGTCCTAGATTAGAATACGGTACCCAAGTTTGGTCCCCTCATTTGACAAGAGATATTCAGAAAATTGAATCTGTGCAGCGTTTCTTTACTTCTAAGATACCTGGGCTTGGTTCTCTCCCTTATGAAATTCGTCTAATAGCTACGGGCTTACAGTATTTGGACATCAGGAGAATACAAGCCGATCTTGTATTTGTCTATAAACTGCTCCATGGCATAGTTGATATGTCATACGAAGAGTTTTTCTCTATAGCACCCCAAACTGTAACTCGTAGCCACTCTTTACAACTATCTGTTCAACGAGCACGGTCTAACACAAGACATTTTTCTTTTGCTTCTAGAGTTGTCCCGATATGGAACAGTTTACCTGATAATGTGGTCCATTCCCGATCCGTTAAAATCTTTAAAGAGGCAGTCAGTCACTTAGATCTTTCGTGTTTTACTAATAGATAGGCTTGGGTTATAAAATAGCTATTATATGGCTAACTCAATGCCTTTTCCTTGACTGATATCGCTCTTATCGTCACTTTGTACTTCTATGCTACTGTACATGTGTATGTCTGGGAATAAACTTACTTACTTACTTACATCACGTTTACCGTAAAACTTCTAATAGATATTATTATTTCTTCGTGATTGCTTTTGGGGGCACTTTATTAAGTCAACGCTACTGTTGGTCAGGTATACCCATTATAATTAAGCATTTTGGCGCTTTTTTAATTTTATGCATAAAACAGCATGAAAACATCTTACTGAAAAACGTTTGCGGGCTCAGAAAGGAATGCTCTGGGTTGTTATGCACCTCAATCTCTCACTGCAAAAATTCACGGTACATACTATATACATGACACATACACGCATAGAACATGGTATTTGGCTGAAGCTGAATTTTTACAAATGTACGCACATTACATTGTATATAAAAAAAGACTTTTGCGTGCACACAGTAACTTTCTTGCCTCTCGTTTTCTTTTGGTGCTCCCTTTGAGGATAAATCAGGGTTCGTGCGGGACCTGGAAAGTCAGGGAGTCGTGGAAAAGTCAGGGAATCAGGGAAAAGTCAGGGAGTTTGGTGTCTGGTCAGGCAAAAATTTGATAGCCGTAGGAACATCAAGCCGCCACATGGTCCTGTTAGAGATTTGCACACCACCCTTTTTGAAAATCTGTCTTCTCACTTTTTGCTACTAATAAAGCAGAAACTTGTGCACTGAATACCGTTTAAATCTCACACTGGCTAGAGCTTCCTCACCCTAGTTGGTCAAGGAATTGTGACTTTGGGCATGGAGAAGTGAGGGAAAGGTCAGGCAATTTTGCTATACAGAAGCCGCACGAACCATGTAAATACTATTGTAAGGTTAGTAAATTTAGTTGGACTTTAATTAGAAGGTTAAAACGTTTCTGTGCACTTGGTCTAAATTCTGGAATGTATTTACAGCAAGCTGAATTTTTATACAGCTATGGTGGGTGACCCAGAATCAAAAAGAAGTATTAGAAATTATACTCCAGATTCTATACGGCGGGATTCTATCGGAAGCCCTGTAATTTTTCCTGAAAATCAAGTAACTACCGTAACGCGGTACCTGCTTTGCCCTTGGTGAAAAAGCTGCCGAAAATTTTGTACTCGGACAGTACCCCCACATCGCAATTTCCGATATATATTTACGCTTGTGCGTAGTATTGGGCTCAGCTTTAGAATGAGGATTTAATTTAAGAGTCAGTCTCTGAACCGATCGAGTCTTGGCCCTTTGCCCTATTCAGACCCAAAATTGAAAGTTGGGCGTAGAGGGCTGAAAGTTGGAACACTAAAACATATTGACAAGTAATCAATGACCTGCAAAGAATTTCCAGATTCGACGCTCCACGCTCGAGATATGGCCTTCTAAAAATCGGCCCGCTTAACTATGGGACCAAAATTTCGATATCGAATTTCTGACTTGCTGATCGGAATTCAGACCTAACAAACGGGTTTTTTGCGTAACTTTTTGAGTAGTTTAAGAATCTTTTACTAAATTTCATTTTTGGAAAAAAAATTTTTTTTCGCCCCCCTATCGGGGGGCATAACTCGTCTGGAACCCCCCCTAGACCGTTCTTTTTATTTCAGATTATTGTGGCGCTACATCTTCGCTACACGCCGGTGTAAAACATTATGGGCTACCGGACGGCAAACACTGAAATATTTGCGTTCAAAAATTAAAAATGCCACATTTTGCATGTTTCACTGTGCCCAAAAATTTTCAACTCCATGTTCCAGCTTACTAATTGGAGTTGAATGCTAAAAATTGATGTCTAAACTGTACTTTTTGAGTAGTTTAAGAATCTTTCATTGAATTTCATTTTTGGAAAAAAATTTTTTTTCGCCCCTCTATCGGGGGGCATAACTCGTCTGGAACCCCCCCTGGACCGTTCTTTTTATTTCAGATTATTGTAGCGCTATATCTTAGCTACACGCCGGTGTAAAACATTACGGGCTACCGGACGGCAAACACTGAAATATTTGCGTTCAAAGATTAAAAATGCCACATTTTGCATGTTTCACTGTGCCCAAAATGTGGCATTTTTAATCTTTGAACGCAAATGTTTCAGTGTTTGCCGTCCGGCAGCCCATATTGCTTTACACCGGCGTGTAGCGAAGATATAGCGCTACAATAATCTAAAATAAAAAGAACGGTCTAGGGGGGTTCCAGACGAGTTATACCCCCCGATAGGGTGACGAAAAAAAAATTTTTTTTCCAAAAATGAAATTCAATGAAAGTTTCTTAAACTACTCAAAAAGTACAGCTTAGACATCAATTTTTAGCATTCAACTCCAATTGGTAAGCTGGAACATGGAGTTGAAAATTTTTGCGCACAGTGAAACATGCAAAATGTGGCATTTTTAATTTTTGAACGCAAAATATTTCAGTGTTTGCCGTCCGGTAGCCGGTATTGTTTTACACCGGCGTGTAGCTAAGATATAGCGCTACAATAATCTGAAATAAAAAGAACGGTCTAGGGGGGGTTCCAGACGAGTTATGCCCCCCGATAGGGGGGCGAAAAAAAATTTTTTTTCCAAAAATGAAATTTAGTAAAAGATTCTTAAACTACTCAAAAAGTTACGCAAAAACCCCGTTTGTTAGGTCTGAATTCCGATCAGCAAGTCAGAAATTCGATTTCGAAATTTTGGTCCCATAGTTAAGCGGGCCGACTTTTAGAAGGCCATATCTCGAGCGTGGAGCGTCGAATCTGGAAATTCTTTGCGGTGGTTACATAACCTATCAAGACGTATTAGTCCTCCAACTTTGAGCCCTCCACGCCAAAGTTTCATTTTTGGGTCTGAATACTGAAACTCGATCGGTTCAGAGACTGGCTCTTAAGCATTAGTTCATGCTCTAATCGAGCTTTAAACCTGTGGTTACGCTCAAGTTAAACAAATCAGCCACCCTACCAAAGTGATATACTAATTGACGCAACTATGACCCATACCAGTCGGACGATAAATTGACACTACAGTATCTATCTACTCAATAAATTCGCGTCGAAAACCGTAAACAAACAATTCAAATGAACAGGGCTTCCGATAGATTCCCGCCATATAGAAAGCTGATTAGATTCTTGTTCCAGTAACTGTGAAGTAAAGCTGTAACAGCTACTACTACATCAGCTACACTGAGCACATAATAGTTGTCCAAAAAAGCGGTTTAAATATTAGTTTTGCAAAACCAATTGAAATTTGGAATTTAAAAGAATTTTTTTCGCGATTTTAATGAAAAATACCCGATACCCGGGTATTTTTAAAATACCTACCCATACCCATACCCGGGTATGGGTATTTTAAAAAATACCTACCCATACCCATACCCAATTCAGATTCGAATACCCATAGCAACAGTAGTCAACGCTACATTGGCCATCTCAAGTATCCTCATTTTTCTGAAAATACAGGCTATTTTTGTCTTAAACACAAGCAATCTTTATATGAGTTTTAGTCTGACTAATGTTTGCAAGCTTAATCAAAGAGAATTGTCTCAAAGGGACAGTATTCTACATTGCAAACACGTAGAAAGCGTTGATAGTAGTGCGCTTGGCAGAGCTATTATTAGAACGGAGCTACTATTACAGCGTGCCCATTTATATTTTCGGGCTGTCCGTAGAGGGCCCTACGTATTGGAGCGTGCGCTTTTATCAGAAGTTTCACAGTATTCCACATTAAGAGAGCGCCAAGAAGGGTCCACCCTCACTGAGCATCAGAAGAGCATCAAGAAGCTCCGACATGATCGCCTGCTTCGCCTCGCAAGTCAGCAATACCTGGAACAGATCTTGCTGCCATACACACTGTTGCCAGCAACGAGTTGTCTTCAACGACTCTAATAATACTTTGGTTACTGTTCTAGCTCAAAAGGCTGCAGTGTTCAAAAGTGTTCTAGCTCAAAAGGCTGCAGTGGCCGATCAAAGTTGACTGAAATTGCCAAAAATGGCTCATTTGACCATCAACTTTGACCGGCCATAACACTGCAACCTTTTGAGCTAGAACAGAGCCGCGTCAGTGGCTCAGTGGGTAGCTCGCTGCCTCTGAGTCATGGCGGCCGCTGCATCCCTAGTGGTTGTAGTGGTTCATCCTCTCAGCGTGGCAAGTTTCTTGCTGCAAAGAGTTGGTCGTCGGCACAACGCTCCACCCAGGCCACCGAAATCTGGTTACAGTGAGTAGGTAAAATGGGAACCAACTGGATCTGCCGTTGCACCGAAAGCCGCTCCTAAAAGCATGCCACGTTGGAGGAAGATCAACGACGTCAGGAGCCGTCTGAGAAACCAGCATTACGGCCTATACCGGTTTACTCCTCCTCGGCCGGGCGGCCGCTGGGAGCTGTCAGCACCATGACGTCACCACGCCAGGCACTCTCTTAGTACCTGGCGCCCAACAGCATGGCTTGAGTGGCTTGGCAGTGAAAGAAGGGCAAACGTCCGAGATGACGATATAAGGGGTAACGAAATGGACCGTGCAGGTCTGATCGTAGGGCCGTACATTGTACGACCCCCCGCCAGATCGGATCGGATCGGATCGAGCTAGAACAGTAATCAAAGTATTATTAGAGTCGTTGAAGACTTTAGAATCGATTGATGTGCTTATCTTATCATCCCAGTTATGAAGGAAGCTGATTTTATCTGTCGCGCAAATTAGTGTTCAGAGCGAAACTTGCGCAGATTAAGATATACCGTGGGCAAGAATTTGCTTCTCTATAACGTTAGACATGGGGCTGTAATCACTTGATGGCGTAAGCATTAATCAGTGTTCTTTTAACAAGCAAAGATGTAAAAGACAGATTGCTAAAATATCATGCCAAATAGGTGGTGTTCGAAAGCTAGGTTTGGAGTAACCTGACGGTGTTCTAGGTGACAGAAATGAATTCAGCATCTAAAATTACCCCAGGAGTCACATTTTGAGCAACATCTGAAGAGACTCACAGTAGCTGCTCCAATCAGACAAAATTTTGCAAAAAACAATTAAAACGAAAATAACTGGAAAACGCGACTAGGTAGCGCCAAACAGACTACAAAAATGAATTCTATGGACCAAAATTAAGTTTGACTCTTGAATATGAGCCGGTTTTCAGGCCGTTTATACCGTTTGGGTCAAATTTGAAAAATGTTGGGCAATTTTACATAGTAAAACGGATCGCAGACAATTTTTTGACTCGCACACCCTTCCGAAAAACGCGTTTTTCCCGAAAAGTAATTTGAGAATCCCCAAACATGTATATATCAGCGAACTCGCAATTGCACGAAGAATAAGAATCTGGAGTCCGCTTGTCGAATTGGCTCTCCTATAAAAACTTGATTTTGCCGAAAATTGGTTTTCTGAAAAACACATACAAAACTGCGTGGAACCTTTGATTTGACGTTCGCATCTTGTAGCACCCGTAATTTACTATCGATTGATATAAAAAAGTTGGGGGTCTTGAAGAAAGTTTTTCGAGAAAATCGCTTTTTTCCGCCACCGCCAATCATTTTGGCATGGACTTTAGTACCATACCAAACCAAATTCAAAACAGCTCCTTCTATACTGCACCATACATACTTGTAACAGGTCATCCGCCGATGGGGGGAGGGGGCGTTGGGGGGGTCTGGCGCCGGCCGGGGGGGGTCTTAGCCAAAATTTTGGGGGAGGGGGGTGGGCACTAAAAAACGCTCAAAAATCGAGAAAAATCGCAATTTTTTGGCTAAAAATTGCCAAAAATCGCTAATTTGGGCTGAAATACAGCTAAAAAGTGCTGTTTTGCAGGCGATTTTGGCAATTTTTGTGTGTGGAAGTGTAAAAAATTGCAAAAATTTGCTCGAAAATTTACTTGCCAGAAAAATCGGAGGGGGGAGTCGGTGAAATCGTCTCGGGGGGGGGGGGGGTCCCCATCGGGGGGGTCTGGCCTAAGTCGGATGGGGGCAGACACCCCCAGACCCCCCTGTTACATGTATGGTACCATACCATATCAAAATCAGACGCCTCTACCAGATGATTTTACTACTAGAATTATGATCAAGGTAAGGCCGTTTCGTGTTAGTGCTAGCTTGTTGTCTATATTTAGAACACTTTTCAAATGCGTCAAATTATATTCCCAACCCTTTCTGCATATTTTGAATCTAAAAACTCAAGAAAGGTGAATTCAGTATAACGTCCAAAGGCTTCTATGACATTATCACAGCAAACTACCACTACTGTACCAAATTCATACCAAAATCATAGCAACCAAATTCAAACTGAATAGTTAGTACTATACCATACCATATTCAAATCGCCAAGTTTATACAATATCAAGTTCAAAGTTTGAATTTGGTAGGCATCCCTGGCTCTCAACTGCTCAGCTCAGACTGCCCTGTATGTATGGGGGCTCTCTGCTGTGCGGTGGGCTGTTTCCACCAAATCCGTTTGAATCGGTCGTATCTGTTGGTGGCCGAACACCCTGCCATTGTGGTCTATGTGAAGCTGGGCTGGAAGACTCAACTAACTAGTGCAGTACTACTGGCACGTGTTGGATGGGCAACTGACAGAGGAAGTGGACGATTTTCTGGACCAACCCTACATTCTGCAACCGTGTCGGGTCAAGTATTACCTGAACGTTCAAGAGATGGCGGCTGCTTACCATCATACATGTCGCTGGGTTTTTCCATGGGGGGACCTTTTTCAAATCCCAAATAGGGTTTTGCGGCCGCGTCGTTGGCTCAGTGGGTAGCTCGCTGCCTCTGAGTCACGGCGGCCCCTGCATCCCTAGTGGTTGTAGTGGTTCATCCTCTCGGCGCGGCAAGTTTCCTGCTGCAAAGAGTTGGTCGTCGGCACAACGCTCCACCCAGGCCACCGAAAATGGTTACAGCGAGTAGATAAAATGGGAACCAACTGGATCTGCCGTTGCACCGAAGCCGCTCCACAAAGCATGCCGCGTTGGGAAGAATATCTACGATGTCAGAAGCTGTCTGAGAAACCAACTATGCCGGGGAGCCCTCGGCCGTCGGGAGCTGTCAGCATCATGGCATCGACACGCCGGCCGCCCTCCTGGTGACCGGCACCCAGCAGCATGGCTAGGAGTGGCTGGCAGTGAAAGAAGGGCAACGTCCGAGATGACGAATCACGGGGAAGCGAAATGGACCTCGAGTCTGATCGCAGGCCGTAAGGCCCCCCCGCACATCGGATCGGATCGGATAGGGTTTTGGGACCAAGTCCAAAGTGGGTTTTGCGACCTTTTTTTGGGGTCAAAAGGTGGGTCTTTTCGACCTTTTTTGGGGTAAAAAGTGGGTTTTGTCGACCTTTTTTAGGGATTCTGGGCGAAAAATGGCTTCAAAACCCAATTTGGACCGAAAAAGGCGTTCAAACCCTATTTTTGCATTAAAAATGCCTTAAAAACCCTGTTCCGGTTGAAAAAATGCCTTAAAAACCGAATATTGAAGCAACGAATGTAATAAAAAGCTGTTTTGCGCTCAAAATACGTATTGAATATGAGTTTCAGCGATAAAATGCAGATTGAAATGCGTTATATTGACCAAAAATAGTTCAGAGAACCCTAATTTCGATTCTGAGGCACGCGGAAAACCCTGTTTTGACTTATAAGATTACTAAGAAAAACCCTATTTAGTGATTTGAATGCAGTTCTTAAACCCTGTTTAGGGTTTCTAATCAACCTAAAAACCCTCTCTAGGCTTTCTAGCCAGTGCTAAAACCCTGTTTAGGGTTTCAAAGTAACCTGAAAACCCTAATCAGGCTTTAAAAGTAACCTAAAAATCCTAATCAGGGTTTGAAAGTAACCTGAAAACCCTAATAAGGGTTTAAAAGTAACCTGAAAACCCTAATAAGGGTTTAAAAGTAACCTGAAAACCCTGTTTAGGGTTTCAAAGTAGCCTAAAAACCCTAATCAGGGTTTGAAAGTAACCTGAAAACCCTGTTTAGGGTTTAAAAGTAGCCTAAAACCCTTATCAGGGTTTGAAAGTAACCTAAAAACCATACATGTAACAGGTCATCCGCCGATGGGGGGAGGGGGGGTTGGGGGGGGGGTCTGGCGCCGGCCGGGGGGGGGGTCTGAGCCAAAATTTTGGGGGGCGGGGCGGGCACTAAAAAACGCTCAAAAATTGAAAAAAAATCGCAATTTTTGGCTAAAAATTGCCAAAAATCGCTAATTTGGGCTAAAATACAGCTAAAAAGTGCTGTTTTGCAGGCGATTTTGGCAATTTTTGTGTGTGAAATTGTAAAAAATTGCAAAAATTTGCTCGAAAATTTACTTGCCAGAAAAATCGGAGGGGGGGGGTCGGTGAAATCGTCTCGGGGGGGGGGGGGGGGGGGGTTCCCCCCAAATGGGGGGGGGTCTGGCCTAAGTCGGGTGGAGGGCCGACCCCCCCAGACCCCCTCTGTTACATGTATGCTAAAAACGCTAATCAGGGTTTCTAAGCAGTCTAAAAACCCTATTTAGGAGTTCTAAGCCTTACAAAACCCTGTTTTGGGTTGTAGGGTAGGCGAAAACCCAATTTTGTGCTGCAGAATGTATTGTCTGGGCTAAAATTTACTTTACTTTGGAATCCAAAAGTTGGTTTTCAGGTCCCCCCCCCCAAAAAAAAAAAAATCCGCTGGACTTTTGCCGAAAAATCGGGCTGGGGGGCCGGCCCCGCCTTTACCCACCCCCAACGACATGTATGCTTACCATGTCACCGATTTTTTGCTACAGCAGATAAAAGAGTAAAGCGTAGTTTTGAGAAGGACAGGAAATGGGAATACAGAATGTAGCAGTTCCGTGCATCTGCGAAGGGCTGTCGGCTGGTAGACCGTTTCTAGCCGAGTTGAGAAAAGAATTCATCGAAAAAAAGAAATGCGATTGAACCACGCATTGACTACTAAAACTGTTAATTTCTGTTAATTTTATACTCAGCATGGCTTTTAAACGCTTTCTCAAAGGCTATTTTTAAAAACTTCTTCTAGGCTCAACTAGTCCTCTTCAAAAATTTTATCCCAGTGAAAAAGATCCTGCCTGCATCAGCGAAGTGTACGTGGTCACTGAAATGCTATTTTTTGCCCAGCTATGCAAGTATTGGGTACTGGGGTATTGGGGGTCTCAGGTATTGGTATTGGGTATTGGGTTTTTCAGGTATTGTTCGCACTCTACTTAATGGTGCCCATTTCCGTGCGTGCAACTCAGGCTTTCCAACTGCAGGTAAGTTTGGAAGAATAACAATGTTTCAAGTTGTAAGTATAACCTGTTTTTGGCAAATAAACAGTGTTTACACAACCATTCTTAACAATTCCATGCAAACATCCAGTACAAATCACCATGTCAAACGATAACAATTCATTAAAATCGCCAACCATCAATAGGTAAAATTCAAAGCGCGTAAATTATACTTTGAAAACAACAAGTTTTCAACGTTTTCAGTAGAGTGCGAACTGGTATTGGGTAGTGGGTGTATTGGGAGTGTTTGGTATTGGGTTTTTTATGCCCCAATGCCCAATATTAATTAGGACCTACTACTGTTGAACTGAAAAACTGACCTGAAAAAAATCAAAAAGATTGACCGATGATTACAGTAGGTATTGAAGAGGGAATTGTATTGGGAGAGCAGACCGGAGACCAGTAAGACAACACAACAATATAACTAACAGTCAACCAAACAAACAATAATGAATCATATGATGTACTGTATTTAACCATAATCTTTCAGTATAGAAAGCCGTTTTTGCGTTAATAGACTAAAGGTTAAGAATGCCTTATCCTGCCCGCTTTTCTAAGTAGTACACCAGTAATTAGCGCAATTTCTCTGTTCTTATCATACATGTACTAGGGGGGTTTGGGGGGGTTACCCCCCCTGCTGGTAAGGCCAAACCCCCCCCCCCCTCCCCCCCCCCCCCCCGAGACAGGTTAAGGGACCCCTCCCCCTGACCAAAAAATACAAGTACTAGTAGTGGCTCCAGTATTAACAAACTGGGTCAGAAATCACTAATTTTTAGCCTAAAATTCACTTGAAAAGCCTTTGGAAACCGAATTTGGCGTTTCCACTGCTGATATTTAAGAAAAATCGGTGTTTTTGGAAGCTCTTTTTGTCATTTTTTGCTTGTTTTTAGCTTTAAAACGCTATTTGGCAGCTTAAAATAGCGATTTTTAGCGTCCTTACTGAGAAAAACGTGCTAAAAACGCATTTCTAGGCGTTTTGGAGCTTTTTGAAATTTGGGACCCCCCACCTGGGCGAAACCCCCCCTCGACCCCCCACCTGAGGAAACCCCCCCCTACCCCCCTCCCCCCAGGTCGACCCGGAGCTGTTACATGTATGGTTCTTATCTAAGATAAACGTTTGTAATTCAATTGAAATTTGTCATTTTAGTGATACCAAGGGTAGCAGTAGCAAGGGTAGTGGTACCATATATAGTACCCTCACGTTCGGCGACTGCGGTGGTACCATATATGGTACCGGCACCATATATGGCACCCCCACGTTCGAGGTCTGTGGTGGTACCAAAGATGGTACCGGTACCATATATGGTACCCCCACCTTCGCGTTTTTCCGGTACCGGTACCATATATGGTACCACTCCGTTCAGATTTCGTACCATATATGGTAGTGGTACCATATATGGTACCGGTACCATATATAGTACCGTCACCATATATGGTACCGGCACCGATGGCCATGGGTAGGGGTACCATATATGGTACCGGTACCATATATGGTACCACCACAGTCGCCGAACGTGGGGGCACCATATATGGTACCACTACCCTCGGTACCTGTACCATGTATGGTACCGGCACCTTATATGGTGTCGGTACCATAAACGGCGTTAAGTGCCTGACTGTTATTGGTAAGTGTAAGTCGTGCATATTTTTGACAGACCTACAGTAGGATATGGTTGTGTGTTGTGGTTTTTAGGTACCCGAGTTTTGAACCTACAAGACCAGGTCTTATAACCGGAAAATCCCTAAATTTTGGGTCACATTTTTGCACCAGTTACAACAAGACCCGGCTCTTGTAGGTGGAAAATCTATATTTTACAATTAAAACTCAATGTTCTGCTTGAATTTCCCAACTAGGCCTCTTCAAACATTTAATCCCAGTGCAAAAGATCCTGCCTGCATCGCTGAAATGTGCGTGTTCACTGAAATGCAATTTTTGGCCCAGCTATGCAAGTATTGGGTATTGGGGTATTGGGAGGTCTGAGGTATGGGGAATTGGGTATGGCCAACTTCGATGAGTACTTCGATACTTTCTCACCTTTCATTCAATTTCGATAAGGTTGTTATTCCACTTTTCATAAGCTTTTAAGTTAAATATCGGAGATCAAATCTGATGCCCACTCTGAGAAACCTGCCTAATGAGAAGCGGAACCAGAATTGGGTAAACTTGGGCCAAATGTTACTGTTGGTATAGGTATTCGAGTCTGAATTGGGTACGAGTATGGGTAGGTATTTTTCAAAATACCCATACATGGTGGAGAGTTTGATAGTTTGTGTGAGTGTTTGTATTAGCGAGTTACCGAGCAGTTGTGTGTGTGTGTGTGTGTGTGCGCGTTTGAGAGTGTGTGCGTGTGTTGTGTACAAGAGCTACTAGTAAAGACTCTCAACCCCGTTTCATTGGTGCCGAAGAGACCCGGGAGACCACCTTCATTCCAATCGACTACCAGTTCAAGTTCTACTACCCAGCTTCTCTGTTTCCAATTCTCGGTTCAAGTGTTCCTCGGTTCCGTGATCATCAGGCGCAGCCGTGCCCTATCTGATGCTCACATGACGTCAGCTACCTTTCGCGATCACATCCAACTTCTGCAAGAGCAAGCCCAGCGTGATTTCGAGCAGCAACAGCAATGGTGGGTCGAACAACAACAACGATGGCAGATCGAACAACAGCGGCGCGCTTCTTGGGTAGTGTTTCCGATCAAATTAAAATTAAATAACAAAATTAAATTGTTTTGGCCAAAATCACCAAATAAATAGCAATTTAATAACAAATTAAGTTTCTCACGATGGCTGTCAAACATATTAAAATTATATTAAATTTCGTAAAATTGGCCTAGAAATTTGATATAAATTTGATATGAATTTGATATAAATTTGCTTCGTTTGGCAGCTTCACAAACCAAAGTCTGGCTACAAAACAACAAGTTCAGTCCAAAGATAACCTTGTTCATGCCTATAGCAAAGATATAATCTCATTAAATGCTATTTTGTAGACCATTTGTCGCCATCAAAAGAAAGGTCAACTCATTTTGGACTGACTCGACCCAGGTTTTGAGCTGTTTTTCTCAGGAATTTAGTATTGATTTTAGCAAATTTATATTTAATTCATATCAAATAACAAATTTGTATCAAATTAAATTTCAGAATTGGGGTACCAAGCAAATTAATAGCAAGTTATTTTCTTCTGAAGGCTGAGCAAGCAATTTAATAGTTATTTAATTTCAAAATAAATTTACTCGGAAACACTATTCTTGGGGCACACGCGGACGAACCCGACGATGTGGCCTCTGCCGACACTCAAGATTCGGCTTTTCTTCAGGACGTCCAAGGTGGTTCAATTGTTGATGGATTAGAAGTTTGCTCAGCAGCGGACGGTCCTGTTCTCTTAGATGTAAAAAGAAGGAAGAAGAAGAGGCGAAGGAGGAAGAAGAAAGAAGAGAAGAAATTGGAAGAGAAGATAGAAGTAGGGAGTAGAAGGAAGAAAGAAGAAGAAGAAGAGAAAGAGAAAGAGAAGGAAGAGAAAGAAGGTGAGAAAAGAGGAAAGATGTTTTGGGTAGAAGGAGAAAAGATGATGAGGAAAAGGAAAGTGAAGAGAAAGAAAGTGCTGAGAAGTAAGAGAGTATTGAGAAGTAAGAGGATGAGAAGAAAAAGGATGATTTGGAGTAAAGTGATGGGAAGAAAAGTGATGAAGAGGAGAAAGAGGATGCAGAGGGTTAAGAGAAAAAGGAGAAAGATGAAAGTGAGAGGAAGGAGAAAGGCAATGAGAAGAAGAGGACAGAGGTGGAGAAGAATGGCAATTCGCTTGAGTTCGCTGTCCAGGAGTGGCAAGTCTGTTTCACTGTTGACAAGTCGTCAGATCAAGGTAAAGGCGCAGAAAGGCCGCAGCATGGCGCGCAAGAGATCGGATCAATGTGGTGTCAGTGCAGGGCAGCTTGCTACTGAAGATGCCGAGTCAACAGAGGCGGTGCAGCTCCCATAGTTCGTCTCTCCGATTGTCAGGCACAGCGGCGGCCAGTCGACACTCGTTGAAAGGGGAGTGATGAAGAGTTTGATAGTTTGTGTGAGTGTTTGTATTAGCGAGTTACCGAGCAGGTGTGTGTGTGTGTGTGTGTGTGTGTGTGTGTGTGTGTGTGTGTGTGTGTGTGTGTGTGTGTGTGTGTGTGTGTGTGTGTGTGTGTGTGTGTGTGTGTGTGTGTGTGTGTGTGTGTGTGTGTGTGTGTGTGTGTGTGTGTGTGTGTGTGTGTGTGTGTGTGTGTGTGTGTGTGTGTACCCGGGTTCGGGTATAAATTGGGTACTTTTCATTAAAATCGCGAAATTCCTTATAAATGCCAAATCGCAATTGGTTTTGCAAAAATAGATTTTAAACCGCTTTTTGGACAACTATTATGTGCTCAGTGTAGCTGATGTAACAGTAACTGTTACAGTTTTACTTTACGGTCACTAGAACACGAATTTTCGAATACTTTTGTAGATTAACATTGGCAAAAGAATCTAATCAGCTTTCTGGAATCTGGAGTATAATTTCTAATAGTTCTTCGTAATTCTGGGTCACCCAACATAGTTGTTTAAAAATGTCAGCTTGCTGTAAATACATCCCAGCATTAAGACCAAGTGGTAGAAACGTTGCAACTTTCTAATTAAAGTCCAACTAAATAATTAGCCTTACAATGGTATTTACAGGGTTCTGGATAGCAAAATTCCCTGACTTCTCCATGACCAAAGTCACAATTCCCCGACCAACCAGCGTGAGGAAGCTCTACTGTGGGCAGGTATTGAGAAAGTACCTAATATCAGGTATCAGGTACAGGTATTTCAAAAATACCCAATCAGGTATCAGGAACAGGTAGGTATTCACAAAAATACAGCTATCAGGTATTTTGTCAAAAAGGTTAAAAAATAAGGATGTTTGCCGAAAAATCGCTCAATACATCAACTTAGGCTTGAAAGCCAGCTAAAAGCAGTTTAGTTACAGTCGTTTTAGGAATTTTTAGCTACAAAACTGCATAAAAAGCTAAAACCAGCTCTCCAAATTATTACAGGGTGCAGCGGAATGGCTTTGCAGATGCAGGTCTTGTGGTCTTGAATTAAGATAGTCAGTCAGTGTAAGACTTCTTGTAAACCACTTTCTACCTATAACCATAAGTTTCTCTGTCTGCGCCTCTAATCAACCCTGCTCTAATGGCATTTTGCAAAGCGAAGCTTAGTGGCCGTCCATAATCGACGTCGTTCCAAAATCCCGATTTTTCGGACCCCCCTCCCCCCAAAAACCCCTTGCGTCGTTTCTTCGAGACCCCCTCCCTAAGGCGACGTCGTTTTCGGTTTACCCCCTCCCCACCCCGACAAAAGTGCAGTACATACAGTACTGTCATGCTATCTTGTTACCATACTGCGCAGTCAATAGAATCTGTATGCAAAAATATTTGCTAGAAATTGAAAATAATACAATCGAATTTCACTAAAATTCCGAAAAAAGCGACATCGTTTTTGCTAACCCCCTCCCCCTCCTGGTGCGTTGTCTATCGTCCCATTTCAGCCGGCCCCCCTCCCCCTTCTGGTATGACGTCGTTTATGGACGGCCCCTTAAGACTGGTGGTAATCCCTGATTCGGCCATTGCCCAACCAGGGCGAGAAAATTTTCAAAAATTAGCCTTAAAATACGCTTTCAAAAAGTATTCTGTGTATAACATTCGAAGAAATTAATAGTTTCTGTAGTCTGACAACGCCTGGTTGAGCCACTATCCAATGAAGTGGAATCGCTTTGCACATCCATCTCTGGTGGTTTATCTCCATAGAGTGTGTCCCTATTTGTCTTCGCCTTTATTCATTGGCTTAGTCAGCATTTTTCAAAAGGAAGTATAAAATTAATACTATTAAATAAGTAATTAAATAAAACTTGATGATGAAAAATAAATTAATAGGCCTTTGGAGCCCAAGTTGGTATTTTTAGCGATTTTTTGGCTAAATTCCAGATTTTAACTTTTTTTCACAAAACATATGATACCTGTATTTTTGGGAATACCTACGTGTACCTGATACCTGACACTAGAGACTTTCTCAATACCTGCCCACAGTAGGATAGGTGACTTGGAGAATTGGTTTAAGATTGTTTGACGTACAGTATGTATAGAGTTGTATAAATTAAAGTGAATTCAGTTTTATGAGATAAAATACACAAGTATAGCTTAGTTTTGAGAAGGACAGTAAATGGGAATACAGATCATAGCAGTACCGTACAGCTGCGTCAGGGCTGTCGGCTGGTACACCGTTTCGGCCGAGTTGAGAAAAGAATTCAATTCACCGAAAAAAGAAATGCGATTGAACCACGCATTGACTACTAAAACTGTTAATTTCTGTTAATTTTTTTACTCAGAATGGCTTTTAAACGCTTTCTCAAAGGCTATTTTTAAAAAATTTCTTCTAAACCCAACTTCATAGTCCTCTCCAAAAATTTACTCCTTGTGCAAAAGATCCTGCCTGCATCACCGAAATGCACCTGTTCACTGAATTGCAATTTTTGGCCCAGCTATGCAAGTATTGGGTACTGGGGTATTGGGGGTCTCAGGTATTGATATGGGGTATTGGGTTTTTCAGGTATTGTTCCCACTCTACTTAATGGTGCCAATTTCTGTGCGTGCAACTCTCCTTTCCAACTGCAGGTAAGTTTGGAAGAATAACAATGTTTCAAGTTGTAAGTAAAGGTAGGTGCACAAATGACAAACTTCAGTAAGTTTCAAGCCCCCTGCGATTTATAACCTTTGAAGTTAAATTTCGGAGACCAAATCTGATGCCCACTCTTTGACAAACCTGCCTAATGAGAAGCGGAACCAGAATTGGGTAAACTTGGGCTGACAATTCCCCGACCAACCAGGGTGAGGAAGCTCCAGCCAGTATGAGAAAATTTCGAAAAAACTGCTTCGTAAAACGGATTTAGGTGGTATTCAGACTTCAGAGTACAAATCTCCGGTTTAGGTAATAGTAAAAAGTGAGAAGACCGATTTTCAAAAAGGCTAGTGTGTAAAGGCCTGACAGGACCATGTGGCGGCTGGCGGCGAGATGTTCCTACAGCTATCAAATTTTTCTGTGACCACACACCAAATTCCCTGACTTTTCCTTTATTCCCTGACTTTCCAGGTCCCGCACGATCTGAAGCCAAGTCATTTTCATACCAATTAGAGAAACAGCTCATTTTTTTCTGTAGCACAAATTAGTGTTCACAGTAAAATGAAAAATGTTGTGTTTTGTCTAGCGGAAATTCGGTATTCAATTTTGCAGACAAATTGTTAAGACAAACTACGATTTTCTAGGCAAAACAAAATTTTTTTCCAAATTTGAGTACTTTTCAGCCGTCTCTACCTACTGGGGGTTCGCGTTTCAAGCTCTAGGTAAGCACAACTCTTTGAGAATAACAATGTTTCATCTTGTAAATAAATTCTCGTGCAAACTACTATACACGATTGTTGGACTTTGGTTTGAACAGACAGATCGATCCATTAGCTTTTGATCTCATCTGAAAGAGGGTGTCATGTCATGGTCAATTGATTGGTTGGTCGCCGGTCAAAATAACCGCTGAGTCGGGTATGGTAACAGTCAAAAGTAAGCAAGTTCGTCGGCACGCTCAACTCAACAGGCATGCATATTTACCTTACCATACACAGAAATACACATTGTTTTTCAATCTGTATACACATACACATACACATTGAAAATTACGATGCACATTACCATACACAAACACAGTACTCAACATGTGTATTTGATCGGCAAAAGTCGATAAAATTACGAACACAATCATAAAATTTCGATGTTTTTGCTGCAGTTGTAAACAGTAGATTAGATATCCTCAAAGCCGTCAACTAGCCTAAGTAACTCGATTTCAAAGCTATCCAAGGTTTTAAGCAGCAGACATGGAGCGTTTTGATTTTCCTAGCATTTCTGGCTCAAAATCTACCATAAAATTGGCATTTTCAGTATGTACAATACAGATACACAAATTTACACATTGTTTCGTTGAATGTGTGTACACAAATTGAATTTGAAGGTAAATGTGTATAATATACAGTATATATATATGATATATATAAATATATAAATTTGTCAAAGAAAATCTGGTGCTCTTTGTCGTTTTACAGTTCTTGCCTTTATTGTGGGCCGGTATTGGAAAAGTACCTAATATCAGGTATCAGGTACAGGTATTTCAAAAATACCCAATCAGGTATCAGGTATAGGTAGGTATTCACAAAAATACAGGTATCAGGTATTAGGTATCAGGTATTCTCCCATAAAAAGTTAAAATCCGGATTTTGGCCGAAAAATCGCTGAAACTGTCAATTTAGGCTCGAAAGGCAGCTAAAATGAGATTAGTTCTAGTCATTTTAGGATTTTTCGTTATGAAACTGCACAAAATGCTAAAAACCCACTCTCAAAATATTACCGGGGTGTGGAATCGCTTTCACATCCATCTCTGGCGGTTTATCTTTGCCACTTAGAGTAAGGCTTCTCATAACCCCTTTTTGTTACCCCTACAGTGTGTCCCTATTTGTCTTCGACTTTATTCATTGGCTTACTCAGGATTTTGCAAAAGGAAGTACGTATAAAATTTTTACAATGGCCGTGGCCCAATCACAGGGCCAGAAAATTTTGTCAAAACTAGCTTGAGAAACGCTTTTGAAAGCATTCTGAGTATAGTATTAGCAGAAATTAGGAGTTGTTGTATTCTGAAGAGGCCTGGTTGGGCAACGGCCCAAGCAGGGTGAGAAAATTTTGAAAAATTAGCCTTCCTACATGTTTTTAATGAATAAATAGGTCGTAAACTACCATTTGATGCCTTCTGTTTGTACATACCTGATACCTGTACCTGTTTCAATCCAAAAATACTCAAAATCAGGTACATGTAGGTACCGTTCGAAAGTACCCGATCAGGTATCAGATAGGTATCAGGTGGGTATTGCAAATCTACCTGATAATCAGGACAGTACTTGCCTTCGGCTCTTTTGAAAAATAAAATGATTCGTTTTACCTTCCCTGAGCCTTCAGTTTGTTTATGTCGAATAAAAAAGAGCGATGTGAATGGCTGCTACAATCTCAGATTTGTCGAGTTCGGTGCTCGTTATTTCAGTGCACCGGAGTTTTCCACCTATGTACGTATAAGACCGGGTCTTATAACTTGAAGATGCCTAAATTTGGGGTAACATTTTTGCACCAGTTATAAGAGCCGGGTCTTATAGCCGGAGAGGTCTTATAGGTGGTAATCTTATGCTTTTAATTTTCGTCATCTTTTAATTTTTGCGCGGTATTTATAGCAATCTAAACCGCTAGGTTGGTAAAAAATTTACAGCTTAAATGGTTCATAGGTACTGTCGTGCCTTGTTAATCCGGAAATTTGCTAGTGTGAGTGTGGGTGTGATAATGTAGCCATGTGAGGAGTATAGGTTGTTCTAGTTGTTTGTTATTGAGGCTTTTGTTTTATTTTCAGTATTATTGATGTAATGGGGATAGGCTACTGTGGATCAGGTATACCTGTATCTGTACCTCATTATCAGGTGGATATGCAATACCCATCTGATACCTACCTGATACCTGATTTTGGGTATTTTGGCCAGAAACAAGTACAGGTTTAAGGTGCCTTTTCGTTTTCAAAAATAGCATCAAAATACCAATTTGTTAATCAAAAAGCGTTTAGAGAACAGCTAACTCTTCAAATGTTTTTCGTCCTCATTGTTCAGTATAGTATTCCAGGCCACTTCTGACTCCTAAAATCTGTTAATTCCTGTTAAATTTACACTCAGAATGCTTTTAAAAACGTTTGAGGCTTTGGAGGCTAACCTTTGAAAATTTTCTTACCCGACCATGGATCGTCAAAAATTCACCTTTTACAGTCAGCCACTTAACGCCGTTTATGGTACCGACACCATATAAGGTGGTACCGGCACCATATATGGTACCGTACCATATATGGTGCCCCTACCCATGGCCATGGGTGCCGGTACCATATATGGTACCACCACAGACCTCGAACGTGGGGGTACCATATATGGTACCACCACAGGCCCCGAAGGTGGGGGTACCATATATGGTACCGGTACCATATATGGTGACGGTACCATAAATGGTGCCGGTACCATATATGGTACCACTACCTACGTACGGTACCGGTACCATATATGGTGACGGTACCATATATGGTACCACTACCTATGGTACCGGTACCATATATGGTACCGGCACCTTATATGGTGTCGGTACCATAAACGGCGTTAAGTGCCTGACTGTTTTAGGAAAATTCCTGGTAGTCCATTGAGTGAAGGCGAAAACACGATTTATAAGAAACCTAACCAAGACCGGCGAAAATCAACACAAGCGAAGATGGATCTGGAAAGCGATTCCAAATCCCTGAGATAATTTTGAGAGCAGGTTTTCGGCGTTTTGTGCAATATATAATGAAAAAAATTTCATTAATAAATTAGTGTTTTTGAATGAAATTTCCTAAAATGACTGTAACCACTTTATGATGAAAAATAAGTAACTTTCAGCTGCCTTTGGTGCCCAAGTTGGTATTTTTAGCGATTTTTTGGCTAAACTCCAGATTTTAACTTTTTTTCACAAAACATCTGATACCTGTATTTTTGGGAATACCTACGTGTACCTGATACCTGACACTAGAGACTTTCTCAATACCTGCCCACAGTAGGATAGGTGACTTGGAGAATTGGCTTAAGATTGTTTGACGTACAGTATTATGTATAGAGTTGTATAAATTAAAGTGAATTCAGTTTTATGAGATAAAATACACAAGTATAGCTTAGTTTTGAGAAGGACAGTAAATGGGAATACAGAATGTAGCAGTACCGTACATCTGCATCAGGGCTGTCGGCTGGTACACCGTTTCGGCCGAGTTGAGAAAAGAAGTTCAATTCACCGAAAAAAAGAAATGCGATTGAACCACGCATTGACTACTAAAACTGTTAATTTCTGTTAATTTTTTTACTCAGAATGGCTTTTAAACGCTTTCTCAAAGGCTATTTTTAAAAAATTTCTTCCAAACCCAACTTCATAGTCCTCTTCAAAGATTTACTCCTTGTGCAAAAGATCCTGCCTGCATCACCGAAATGCACCTGTTCACTGAATTGCAATTTTTGGCCCAGCTATGCAAGCATTGGGTACTGGGGTATTGGGGGTCTCAGGTATTGGTATGGGGTATTGGGTTTTTCAGGTATTGTTCCCACTCTACTTAATGGTGCCCATTTCTGTGCGTGCAACTCTCCTTTCCAACTGCAGGTAAGTTTGGAAGAATAACAATGTTTCAACTTGTAAGTAAAGTTAGGTGCACAAATGGCAAACTTACTTACTTGAAGCATCCCCGATTCATAACCTTTGAAGTTAAATAACGGAGACCAGATCTGATGCCCACTCTTTGAGAAACCTGCCTAATGAGAAGCGGAACCAGAATTGGGTAAACTTGGGCTGACAATTCCCCGACCAACCAGGGTGAGCAAGCTCCAGCCAGTATGAGAAAATTTCGAAAAAACTGCTTCGTAAAACGGATTTAAGCGGTATTCAGACTTCAGAGTATAAATCTCTGGTTTAGGTAGTAGTAAAAAGTGAGAAGACCAATTTTCAAAAAGGCTGGTGTGTAAAGGCCTGACAGGACCATGTCACGGCTGGCGGCGAGAGGAGGCGGCTGTTCCTACAGTACTTTGAGTTAAATTTGAGTACTTTTCAGCCGTCTCTACCTACTGGGGGTTCGCGCGCGTTTCAAGCTCTAGGTAAGCACAACTCTTTGAGAATAATAATGTTTCATCTTGTAGATAAATTCTTGTGCAAACTACTATACACGATTGTTGATTACGATGATTGACGCATAAACTGAATTCCTGTAATTTTCAAAAGAAAATGGAGTTTAGTTTGAACAGACGGATCGATCCATTAGCTTTTGATCTCATCTGAAAGAGGGCGTCATGTCATGGTCAATTGATTGGTTGGTCACCCGTCACAGTAACCGCTGAGTCGGGTATGGTAACAGTCAAAAGTAAGCAAGTTCGTCGGCACGCTCAACTCAACAGGCATGCATATTTACCTTACCATACACAGAAATACACATTGTTTTTCAATCTGTATACACATACACATACACATTGAAAATTACGATGCACATTACCATACACAAACAGTACTCAAAATGTGTATTTGATCGGCAAAAGTCGATAAAATTACAAACAGAATAGTAAAATTTCGATGTTTTTGCTGCAGTTGTAAACAGTAGATTAGATATCCTCAAAGCCGTCAACTGGCCTAAGTAACTTGATTTCACAGCTATCCAAGGTTTCAAGCAGCAGACATTGAGCGTTTTGATTTTCCTAGCATTTCTGGCTCAAAATCTACCATAAAATTGGCTTTTTCAGTACAATACAGATACACAAATTTGCACATTGTTTCGTTGAATGTGTGTACACAAATTGAATTTGAAGGTAGATGTGTATAATATACAGTATAGATAAAAAAAAATGTCCCATCGCTTTTTCGGCCTTCACTCAAACGTTTCGTTCTCAGTCACTTCTTTACCGATTTGGCTCAAATTTTCAGCAAAAATTAACAACATGGTTGGCTAAATATTCTGCAAGTTTAGTGCCAAAATTCCGACTCATACTGGTTTTATGACCCGAAAACTAGGAATGAGGGTGGTCCACGCAAATTTATTTTTTTTCGGTAATACAAGGAGTACAGTCCTGAAACTTGCAGGAATGATTGGTGTTCCTATTGGGCATAACATACTAAGCGGGCAGCCCTGTAGCTCAAAGGGCACTAAAATGGGGGAATTTCAAAAACATGACGAAATATGACTTTTCTTCGTAAAACCGGCAAAATGACGATTCTGAAGATTTTCAATTTTCAAAAAACGCTGCAGGGATGGTTACTATGGTATGGAACAGAGCTTAAATATCAGGTTCATTTATTTGTCGAACTTCCTGCTACAATCTATGTTGATTAACAACAGATTCAGTGCTTTGATTCTAGAAGGTGCAGATTTCTTAACTATGGGATTTTCACTCCTGTTTTTGAAATTCCCCCATTTTAGTGCCCTTTGAGGTACAGGGCTGCCCGCTTAGTATGTTATGCCCAATAGCAACACCAATCATTCCTGCAAGTTTCAGGACTGTACTCCTTGTATTACCGAAAAAAAATAAATTTGCGTGGACCACCCTCATTCCTAGTTTTCGGGTCATAAAACCAGTATGAGTCGGAATTTTGGCACTAAACTTGCAGAATATTTAGCCAACCATGTTGTTAATTTTTGCTGAAAATTTGAGCCAAATCGGTAAAGAAGTGACTGAGAACGAAACGTTTGAGTGAAGGCCAGAAAAGCGATGGGACATTTTTTTTTATCTATACTGTATATAAATACAGGGTGTGCCAAAAAAAACAACCCAGCAGATTTTTCGCTGTAGCAACCGCAAATCTCAACCGATTTGAACGAATCCTTTTTTAAATGAAAGATAAATAAATTCTTGAAAGATTGATGTAACACTTATTAATCTACTCTGCTTGGTTCCTGAGATATTCACTCTCAAAGTCAAAACTGTGATTTTGGCAGTGAACAAGAGGGATTTTTTATTATTCCGCTGCACTTCGTAATAAAACGGATTCCTGCTACTGCTGAGGGCTATTGGAGGCTTTACTGGTGGCACATAAACTCGGTTCACTTCAACAGTAAAGTGTCATTAGCCCCCAGCAGTAAGAATCTGCTTTTTTATGAAGTGCAACGGAATCGCTCTTGTTCTTTGCCAAAATCTGTTTCGACTTTGAGGGCAAATATCTCAAGAACTAAGCAGTGAATCTCAATAAAAGTTGCACCAATCTTTGAAGAATTTATCAATCTTTCATTCAAAAAAGGATTCATTCAAATCGGTTAAGATTCATGGTTGCAAAAGTAAAAAATCTGCTGGGTTGTGTTTATCACTCTTGTTCACTGCCAAAATCTCTGTTTTGACTTTGAGGGCAAATATCTCAGGAACTAAGCAGGCTATCTTAATAAGCGACTGATCAGTCTTTCAAGAATTTATTTATCTTTTATTTAAAAAAATATTCATTCAAATCGGTTGCGATTTGCGGTTGCTACAGCAAAAAATCTGCTGGGTTGTTTTTTTCGGCACACCCCGTACATAAATTTGTCAAAGAAAATCTGGTGCTCTTTGTCGTTTTACAGTTCTTGCCTTGCCTTCGGCTCTTTTGAAAAATAAAATGATTCGTTTTACCTTCCCTGAGCCTTCAGTTTGTTTATGTCGAATAAAATAGAGCGATGTGAATGGCTGCTACAATCTCAGATTTGTCGAGTTCGGTGCTCGTTATTTCAGTGCACCGGAGATTTCCACCTATGTACGTATATAAGACCGGGTCCTATAACTTGAAGATGCCTAAATTTGGGGTAACATTTTTGCACCAGTTATAAGACCCGGGTCTTGTAGGTGGAAAATCTGTATTTTACAATTAAAACTCGATATTCTGCATGAATAGTATGAAATACACTGGTTTTGATCTTTTCAACAACTGACTGTACGTTTAAGTCTGAATAGCTCAGTTTTAAACAAGTTTTGAAAACTTAGGTAACTTAGAAGCTCCAATAAGCTTACAGCAGCTATCTAAACCTATCAAATCAAGAATTTTACCAAGATTACGCAGGTTTTAGAACGATTCTTGAACGACCTGAGTTCAAAAACTGCATATTCATTAGTTATGCTGTAAGAAATATACACGAAAACAGACCATTTCGAGCTTAGACCAGGGTCTTATGACTGGAAAACGCCCTGACAGACCCTGCTTTCTGACCACCTGCTAAGACCCGGGTCTTATAATTGGAAAAGAAAACCCAGTTATAAGACCCGGGTCTTATAGCCGGAGAGGTCTTATAGGTGGTAATCTTATGCTTTTAATTTTCGTCATCTTTTAATTTTTGAGCGGTATTTATAGCAATCTAAACCGCTAGGTTGGTAAAAAATTTACAGCTTAAATGGTTCATGGGTATTGTCGTGCCTTGATAATCCGGCAATTTGCTAGTGTGAGTGTGGGTGTGATAATGTGGCTATGAGAGGAGTATAGGTTGTTCTACAGGGTGTCTCAAAAAAATGATCACATTTCTTTTTACTGCCATTTCCGCAAATGTTGACCAAATAGGCTAAAATTTGGAATATAGGTGCCAAAATTCGGGGAATTTTATGTGTTAAAGTTTGGTGCACTAGGCTTGACTCATTCCCAAGAAATTTCAAAAAAAGTGAAATTTGTTAAATCAATATAGTGAAAGCCGGTCATCGAAAAAATGATCACATTTCTTTTCACTGCCATTTCCGTAAATTTTGACCAAATAAGCTGAAATTTGGACCATAGGTGGCACAATTCGGGGAATTTTATATGTTAAAGTTTGGTGCACTATGCTTGACTCATTCCCGAGAAATTTCAAAAAAAGTGAAATTAGGCAATTTCAATAGTGAAAGCCGGTCACCGAAAAAACGTTGCATTACATATCGCCTAAACTCTAACGATAGCGTTGGAGTTCATGCGTCAACTTTTTAGACACGAATTACCCTGAACTTCTGCGTTTACACTCCAAATTTCATCCAATTCCGACAAAAATTAGAAAAGATACAGGAAAAAGAAACGTGATCATTTTTTCGGTGACCGGCTTTCACTATTGAAATTGCCAAATTTCACTTTTTTTTAAATTTCTCGGGAATGAGTCAAGTCTAGTGCACCAAACTTTAACACATAAAATTCCCCGAATTGTGGCACCTATGGTCAAAATTTCAGCCTATTTGGTCAAAATTTGCGGAAATGGCAGTAAAAAGAAATGTGATCATTTTTTTGAGACACCCTGCAGTTGTTTGTTATTGAGGCTTTTGTGTTATTTTCAGTATTATTGATGTAATTGGGATAGGCTACTGTGGATCAGGTATACCTGTATCTGTACCTCATTATCAGGTGGATATGCAATACCCATCTGACACCTACCTGACACCTGATTTTGGGTATTTTGGCCAGAAATAGGTACAGGTTTCAGGTGCTTTTTCGTTTTCAAAAATAGCATCAAAATACCAATTTGTTAATCAAAAAGCGTTTAGAGAACAGCTAACTCTTCAAATGTTTTTCGTCCTCATTCTTCAGTATAGTATTCCAGGCCACTTCTGACTCCTAAAAACTGTTAATTCCTGTTAAATTTACACTCAGAATGCTTTTAAAAACGTTTGAGGCTTTGGAGGCTAACCTTTGAAAACTTTCTTGCCCGACCATGGATCGTCAAAAATTCACCTTTTTGGAAAATTCCTGGTAATCCATTGAGTGGAGGCGAAAACACGATTTATAAGAAACCTAACCAAGACCGGCGAAAATCAACACAAGCGAAGATATATCTGGAAAGCAATTCCAAATCCCTGAGATAATTTTGGGAGCAGATTTTCGGCGTTTTGTGCAATATATAATGAAAAAAATTTCAGTGTTTTTGAATGAAATTTCCTAAAATGACTGTAACCACTTGATGATGAAAAATAAGTAACTTTCAGCTGGCTTTGGAGCCCAAGTTGGTATTTTTAGCGATTTTTTGGCTAAATTCCAGATTTTAACTTTTTTTCACAAAACATCTGATACCTGTATTTTTGGGAATACCTACGTGTACCTGATACCTGACACTAGAGACTTTCTCAATACCTGCCCGCAGTAGGATAGGTGACTTGGAGAATTGGTTTAAGATTGTTTGACGTACAGTATGTATAGAGTTGTATAAATTAGAGTGAATTCAGTTTTATGAGATAAAATACACAAGTATAGCTTAGTTTTGAGAAGGACAGTAAATGGCGTACCGTTGTCAAGTAAATTAAAATCAAAATTTAATTAAATTCGAAAATAATTTACTTCCGAAGAGTAAATTAAGTGGCAAGTAAATTAAAATAAAATTAAATCTCTGACGAAAATGGCGAAGCAAGTAAAAAGTAAATTAAATTAGATCGAAAAGCCTGAAAAATTTACTTTCAATTTACTTCTAATTTACTTGTAATTTGCTTCATTGACTATTCGATCTGTGGTAGTCTTGGCTCTCGCATGTTACTTTTGTGTGATCCTGTGCCTTTTCTGCCTGTCTATTTAACCACAGAATGTACATATGCTCTCACTATTGAGAATGGAAACCCGGCTGCAATGCAGCAGATCATTCAACACAATTTTCTCAGAAATCCTAATTGGAATCCTATACAGTACTACGTATAGAATGTGAAGCTACAGTTTTCGGCAACCATCACATACATCACAGGTCATCTGCCGAAGGGGGAGGGGGTTGGGGGTCTGGCACCGGCCGTGGGATCTAAGCCCAAATTTTAGGAGAGGTTGGGCACTAAAAACCCTCAAAAATCGAAAAAAATCGTAATTTTTCCGCTAAAAATCGTCAAAAATCGCTAATTTGGGCTGAAATACAGCTAAAAAGTGCTGTTTTGCAGACTATTTTTTTCTATTTTTGTGTCTGAAATTGTAAAAAATCGCAAAAATTTGCTCAACAAATTACTTGCAAGAAAAATTGGAGGTGGGTCGGAAAAATCGTCTCTGGGGTCCCCCATCCGGGGGGTCTGGCCTAAGTCGGGTGGGGGCAGACCCCCAGACCCCCTCATACATGTATGCACTGATGCATGAAAACCCCTTTGTTTCGTCAAATCCCGGTCTGTCCATAAGTTACAGTGTTAGCTAAAGCTTTACATCTGTTGCTTTGCTCCTAAAAAAATAATTATATTGCATTTCTGAACAACTGATTTTACCAAAAACATGACGCATAACAAAAGGTTGGAGTTAGATTCATAGTGCCATCAGTTTACTAGAAGTCCACACTCAGATATTTGGTGATTTTGTGGTATTTTCGGCAATTTTTTGCATGGAAGAGTAAATTAGAATTTAATTAGAAGATGAAAGTAATTTAATATCAAATTAAATTATTGGTAAATCGGTCAAAGTAAATTAAAAAGTAAGTAAATTATTTTGTGGAGGTGCAAGTAAATTAAAAAGTAAGTAAATTACTAAACTAATTTACTTGACAACGGTATAAATGGGAATACAGATCATAGCAGTACCGTACATCTGCCTCAGGGCTGTCGGGTGGTACACCGTTTCGGCCGAGTTGAGAAAAGAAATTCAATTCACCGAAAAAAAGAAATGCGATATTGAACTACGCATTGACTACTAAAACTGTTAATTTCTGTTAATTTTTTTACTCAGAATGGCTTTTAAACGCTTTCTCAAAGGCTATTTTTAAAAAATTTCTTCTAGGCCCAACTAGTCCTCTTCAAAAATTTAATCCTTGTGCAAAAGATCCTGCCTGCATCACCGAAATGCACCTCTTCACTGAAATGCAATTTTTGGCCCAGCTATGCAAGTATTTGGTATTGTTGTGCAGTGTTGTGCCGGTTGAATTTAGTTAGTTATTTACTAAGTAAAACATTAGTTAGTTAGTTAGTTACTAACTTATACTAACTAAACTCAAACTTCGCTTAACTAAACTCAACTCAAGCTAAACTCATTTTCAGGAAATTACTAAGTAAAAAATCGAGTTACTTAGTTATGAGTTTAGTAACATTCAGTTTAGTTATAGTGTTAAAGATAGGCGCCTTGGCTATAGATATCTAGTTTGGAGTACAGTTGGTAGGTATTCCTGAACCTGAACCTGAAACCTGGGTATTAACCTGAAAATTGTGAACCTGAACCTACTTGAAAATAAAAGTACTTACCTGACACCTACTGGGTCGGTACCTACTTTTCAGGTTTTTCTTGTCTTAAACTTCCCGGTACAAGTAGCACGTACTGTCAACTTTTGAAATTGGTTAGATCACATATTGCTAGACGCTCTACAGTTTTGTCCTTAAAATGGTGTGTGTAAAGCGACTAATGCACATTATCTCTATCTGCACCTACACTGTACGTGTACTGTAACTTAAAAATGAAGGTGATTATAGGGAAAAGCCCCCATCCGGAAATTGCCTTTATGAAAGCTTGTCTTCCTCCATGCCTAAGCCTAAGCTTTAGTTTGTTTGTTGAACGTAAGCTTAAACGTCAGCTAGTAGAACTTATGTAAGCCTGAGCCTTAGCTTAATGCCGGAGCTTAGAGTTTGAAATGAACGTGCGTGGAGTGCGTGGGGTGCGTGCCTGGCGATCGGTCCATCATACCGCAAAAAATTGTTTGGCGTTTTCTCGTTTTTGTCGAATTGTTGGTTTGTAAATTTCGACTGCTTTGAACATGGATGGTTTTCTAATGAAAAGGAACAAGAGCGCTATTGATTTAGTTCATAGCCGAAAATTTGTGTCTCTATTTGAAAGTACCTGAACCTGAACCTGACACCTGGGTACTTTTGAAAAATGTACCTGAACCTGAACCTGAAGTTGGATTTTAAAGATACCTGAACCTGGACTTACCTGAAATTTGGTGGTACCTACCAGTTGTAGTTTGGAGTCTTAAGAGTCAGTCTCTGAACTGATCGAGTCTTGGCCCTTTGCCCTATTCAGACCCCAAAATTGAAACTATGGGCTAGAGAGCTGTAAGTTGGCACACTAATACATACTTATGAGTTGTCTTTCGGCCCTAAAGGATTAGTGGATTTGACGCTCTAATCCCGAGATACAGCCTTCTGAAAATCGGCCTGCTTAACTATGGGACCAAAATTTCAAACTCGAATTTCTAACCTACCAGCTGGAGTTTTAAGATAAAAATTTGGGATTTTGCGTAACTTTCTGAGTACTTTAAGAATCTGCAGTCCAATTTTGTTTTGGAAGAAAAAAAATTTTTTTCGACCTCTTTGGTGGGCCATAACTCGGCTGCAACCCCCCCTAGAGGAGCTTTTTTATTTCATAACTTTGTAGTGCTTTTTATAAGCTTCATTTTGGTATAGAATATGGTACGATTGCTGGTGGCCAATCCAGTGTAAATTGGCCTCAAATGTCACGAACTCGAAAAATTTGCATGTTTCACTATAGACATAATTTTCCAAATCGAATTTCTGACGTAATGAACGGAGTTGAGCTGTAAAAATTTGGGTTTCCAGAGTATTTTCAGTGTGCTTTCGGAATATTTAGTGGATTTAGAATTTCGAGGAAAAAAATTTTTTTTTGACCTTTTTGGCGGGCCATAACTAGGCTGGAATCCCCCTAGAGGCGCTTTTTTATTTCATAACTTTGTAGCGCTTTTTATAAGCTTCATTTTCGTATAGAATATGGTACGATTGCTGGTGGCCAATCCAGTTAAAATTGGCCTCATAGGTTACAAACTCGAAAAATTCCCTCATTTGGGGAAGTCCGGATTTTTGTGAGTTCTCAACATTTGAGGCCAATTTTCACTGGATTGGCCACCAGCAATCGTACCATATTCTATACCAAAATGGAGCTTATAAAAAGCGCTACAAAGTTATAAAATAAAAAAGCGCCTCTAGTGGGGCCCCAGCCGAGTTATGGCCCGCCAAAGAGGTCGAAAAAAATTTTTTTCCTCGAAATTCTAAATCCACTAAATATTCCGAAAGCACACTGAAAGTACTCTGGAAACCCAAATTTTCACAGCTCAACTCCGTTCATTAAGTCAGAAATTCGATTTGGAAAATTATGTCTATAGTGAAACATGCGAATTTTTCGAGTTCGTGACATTTGAGGCCAATTTTCACTGGATTGGCCACCAGCAATCGTACCATATTCTATACAAAAATGAAGCTTATAAAAAGCACTACAAAGTTATGAAATAAAAAAGCGCCTCTAGGGGGGGTTGCAGCCGAGTTATGGCCCACCAAAGAGGTCGAAAAAAAATTTTTTTTCTTCCGAAACAAAATTGGACTGCAAATTCTTAAAGTACTCAGAAAGTTACGTAAAAACCCAAATTTTTATCTTAAAACTCCAGCTGGTAGGTTAGAAATTCGAGTTTGAAATTTTGGTCCCATAGTTAAGCAGGCCGATTTTCAGAAGGCTGTATCTCGGGATTGGAGCGTCAAATCCACTAATCCTTTGGGGCCGAAAGACAACTCATAAGTATGTATTAGTGTACCAACTTACAGCTCTCTAGCCTAAAGTTTCAATTTTGGGGTCTGAATACTGAGACTCGATCGGTTCAGAGACTGACTCTTAATTCTCAAAAATGCTGGGGTTTCATTCAGGTTCTATTCGATTCCGGGGTCTCTCACAAAGAGGGCACGAGGTGCATTAGTTTTAAAATCCAATGCTTGTGCGAAAAACTTCTCGTCATTGACAATTTTTATGTACACTGTATGCATACATACCTACGTATGTACAGGTCATCCGCCAAAAGAGCTGTGAGGTTTGAGTACGGTCAAGGGGTATTGAGTCCAAGTCGGGGAGGACTGAGTTCAAAAAATCGCAAAAAAAACTGCTAATATGGGCCCAAACACAGCTAAAAGTCACTGTTTTACAAGCAATTTTAGCAATTTCCCTGCCTATAATTGTAAAAAAAAAACTAAAAAATTGGCACAACAATTGCGCTCCAGAAAATCGGATGCGAAGTCCTCCTGAGTTTCCGATCTGGAGATTGGCGTTTGCTGGGGTGAGGCAACCCTCGACACCGCCGTGTTAGTGTTACTGCATAGTACATGGACGACTGTATATATAGTCTGCCCATCTCTACCCTCTTTCTCAATCCAATGATTAGGAAAACAGATCGCCTAAAATTAGACAAACGATAAGCATACATGTAACAGGTCTTCCGCCGAAGGGAAGGGGTAGTCTGGATTCTAGTGATGTAAAATTATGGAATTTGAATTTCAATTCAATTACAATTAAATTATGGGCTCAGTTTTTAATTTCAATTAAATTAAATTAAATTAATTGAAATAGTTTTCCATTATTTTCAATTACAATTATATTTTCAATTAAATTATGGAACCTCGGAAAATTTCAATTATGCAATTTTTTCCAATTATTTTTCAATTTTTTTTAAAATTGTTGAATTTTTGCTGTTAACAAACAGTGACAGTGACCCAGAACTTAGAAAAATGTCCATGTAAAAGCTCAGAGACACCTGGTTAGCAGCTGCCCATGCCCAACCAGGCGAGAAAATTTTAAAGGGGTACCCTTTAAAAGGGCATAAAATGGCATTCTGGGAGAAACTTACAGTTAGTTCAATATTTATTATATCTGTCCATAATCGAAGGGTTTTCAGCATTTTTGAGAATCATCACATCCAGGTACCTTCGCAAAAAGGGAGGGTGTAAACCCACCATACATGTAAAAGGCACTGTTTTGAGTTTTATGAACTACAAAATAGAAAGGAAAGCATAAAATATTAAAAACAAAGTGAGGTCAGTATAAAAAGGTGACAAACCCTAAATAGGTGTTTGTTTGAAGTCATTAGCGCCTCTAATACTTACACATTTCCTTACATTCATCACAGGAAATAATTGAAAATATACAATTACATTAAATTACAATTAAATTATGGCCCAACTTTTGAATTTCAATTAAATTAAATTAATTGAATTGAAATTAAAAACGGGCCAATTATGCGAATTTCAATTACAATTAAATTAATTTTTTACATCACTACTGGATTCGTGGGTCTGGCGCCGGCCAGGGGGTCTGAGCCCAAATTCTAGGGAGGGCGTTGGGATTGGGAACTAAAAAACACCCAAGTCGTAAAAAATCGCAATTTTTTCGCTAAAAATCGCTAATTTGGGCTCAAATAGTGCAGATAAAAGGAGCTGTTTTACTAGCGATTTTGGCAATTTTGGTGTATGAAATTGTAAAAAAATTTTGCGTCGGAAAAATCGTCTTATGGGGTCCCCATCCCGGGGGGTCTGACCTAGAGATGTGCACGGGCCGGGCATGCCCGGCCACCATTTTCAGGCCCCCCCGTGCCGGGCCGGGCCCGATTTTGACGCCCGTCGGGCATGTATAAAGAACAGCGGAATACAAAAAAGAACACCTTGATTAGCTTAGCATTGCCCCAAATGAATTCAAAATACGCGCCGTTCTACTGTATGCAGAATTATTTTAACAGTAATTTCAGCCTTGGTGCCGTTCGTACACACACAAGCCTTTACCCCACCTGTCGACCAACTTAATTTTAAGCCTGAATTTGGAGCTAAGGCTTAGATTCAAGTGCACACTTTGATTAATAGGGTTGAGCTTCTGCGTCTGGCTTTAAAAAGGGTGTCAGCCACCCCCACTGCGCTGGATATGTAATGTACATTGTATGGTATTAGTACATTGTGTATCATTATCAATGACAAAAAACCCGAATATCAAATTCCTGGAAAACAACCCAATACCAGTTCGCACTCTAATTAAAAGCAAGCACAAATTTGAAATTCTCTGTTTTTATAATGCCAATTTCCAAAGCTTAACATGAAATTTAGCTCTTAATCTGAAAATTCATGCCAAATTTTCAAAAATTTAGTAAGACAAAGCAAAATTAACGGGCCGGACAGGGCCGGGCCGGGCACCATTTTCAGGCCCCCCCGGGCCGGGCCCGATTTTGATGCCCGTCGGGCATGGCGGGCCGGGCATGCCTCACCTGATCGGCCCGCCGGGCCGGGCCGGGCCGGAAAAAGGGTGCCCGTGCACATCTCTAGTCTGACCTACATGTAAGTATGTAGGATGGGGGTAGACCGCCACATGCATGACGATAAGGTAAAAAAGTATTTGTTTTGTCTACATATTTCTATATTTTTCATTGTTCCTGTCCTTATAGGTATGGCGCTTTTTTTGATAAACTAACGGTTATATTTCGAAATTCTTATTGAAAATAATGAGAAATACTGTTACAGTCATGTCTCGTTAATCCGGACCTCGTTAATCCGGATATTCGCCTTCCGGACAAGATTAGGCCAGGTCCCAATTTTTCCCCATGTTATATGTCTCGTTAATCCGGATCCGGATTCGTTAATCCGAACACGTTTTTCCAGGTCCCAACTTCGATTTTTACACGTTAAATGATTCGTTAATCCGGATTTCGTTAATCCGGACAAATTCTGGTGCCTGACTCTTTAATCCGGACGCAAGTTGGCGCCTCAAAATTTCAATTAATTTCGCTAGCTAAACAAAAATGTAAAAATGATCGAATTTGGTCATTCAATATCCAATGTCGGCAGAACAGTGGCTCGAAATTGATAGCCAGGAAGCCACTGATGAGGCAAGCAAGTATCAGTTGAGGAGCTTGTCGCTCTTCATACGCAGGAGTCCTTTAATCTGTCAGACGAAGAAGATGAGGTAGAATTGCGGGCTACGAATCCACAAGCACCTCCCACTCATCTAGAGGCTTTCAATTCCCTGGCTACAATCAGTCATTTCTGCCAAAGTCACATGGAGTACTTTTCGGCACATGAAGTGCTCAGCTTCCGTCGCTTGGAACAGCGATAACAAACTTAGCTGCAGTAAACAGACTTCGACCACAGATTTTATGTCGCCGAAATACAGAGTTACACTAGTTTAGAGCCGTCTTTTGTGGTGCAAAATTCGATAAAATCGTTACGTTTATATTCTAACAGTAAAGAGAACATTGCGGCACTGCTTTCAAGCTGAAAACAACGTTTTTAAATTTTGTTTCGTTAATCCGGAAATTCGTCAATCCGGACAAAATCTGCTGGTCCCAACTTGTCCGGATTAACGAGACATGACTGTATTTTGTGAATATTTTGAACCTAATGAGGTCTAGAGAGCTAAAACAAATCGGTTAAATGCATTCATGACCTTATTTGTGCTAGTTTATTTTAACTAAACTCGTAACTAAGTAACTCGATAATTTTTGACTAACTTACTAAACTCAGACAGCGAATTTAGTTACTAACTTTTACTTACTAAATTCAAATTTGAAAACTTTTAACCAACTTTTACTAACTAAATTCGGAAAATTTTCGTTCGGCACAACACTGGTATTGTGGGCTCTCAGGTATTGGTATTGGGTATTGGGTTTTTCAGGTTTTGTTCGCACTCTCCTTAATGGTGCCCATTTCTGTGCGTGCAACTCTCCTTTCCAACTGCAGGTATGTTTGGAAGAATAACAATGTTTCAAGTTGTAAGTAAAGTTACGTGCACAAATGGCCATCTTCGATGGTTGCACGAAGTTCCTCTTTCATAACCTTTTGAAGTTAAATAACGGAGACGAAATCTGATACCCACTATTTGAGAAATCTGCCTAATGAGAAGCGGAATCAGAATTGGGTGAACTTGGGTTGGGCCAGATGTACAGTAGCCAAGGCCCGCCAACCCTCTTGAAACACACTTTCCGAACCCACTAACAGACATGGGCAAAGGGGGGGGGCTGAGGGGGTTGGCCCCCCCCTCAGGCTCTGACCTACCCCCCCTCAGCCGGCCGCTACCCCCCCTCAGGAATTTTTTGGAAGAATTTTGTATAGAAAATTATGATAAAAATATGATAACCTTGATTTTAGCCAAAAATCGGACTTTTTGGCTTACCACCCCCTCAGCCCCCCCTCAACCGCTCCTATCCCCCCTCAGCCCCCCTCAGGAATTGAAAATTCTACCCCCCCTCAGCCGAAATGCTAGCCCATGTCTGCCCACTAACACTCCCAAAAATGGCCTCAGCTGTCGAAATCCGCTGTCCGACCAACCCACAAATTTTCGGAGTTGGACTACCCGCCAACCGATTTTTTCCATGTACGTATAGTACGTAACATAGATATATGCATGAAAGCAAGAATGCATGAAAGAGTAGCAAGAATGTGCCACTCAGCGGCCGGCCGAGTGTCGATGCGCTGCACCTTAATTACCGGAGGGGACGGGAAATGCGCAAATTGCGAAACAGAACTGATACATATCAGTTGCATTTAGAGCGTTTCATAAAAATAATTTCATATCAGCGATCGTTTTGATTAGGGGCAACTGATAGAGGAAGTAGACGGTTTTCTGAACCAACCCTACATTCTACAGCCGTGTCAGCTCCAGTATTACCCAAGTGTACGAGAGATTACGGCTGCGCTGCTTTGCTTACCCTGTCACAGATTTTTTGCTACAGCACATGGACGGAGTTGTGGGCGGATGGGCTTTGTGTACATACTAGTCCTGCTGTACGTAGGATGGATTTATATTCATTACACTGGCTGGCAACTACGTATACTGGTGATGTGATAGTAAATGTTAGCCTCCAGAACTTACCACCGCTTAAGCTTGTCGAGTCTTGGCCATGGATAGTTTACGCTATCCCGTGTGTCACGGCGGCCCCGGCATCTGTGAGAGCGGTTGTTTGTGGGTTCGAAACCGGTCGAAGCGACTATATGGCGGGATTCTATCGGAAGCCCTGTAATTTTTCCTGAAAATCAAGTAACTACCGTAACGCGGTACCTGCTTCCGGCCCTTGGTGAAAAAGCTGCCGAAAATTTTGTACTCGGACAGTACCCCCCACATCGCAATTACCGATATATATTTACGCTTGTGCGTAGTATTGGGCTCAGGTGTAAAATGAGGATTTAATTTAAGCATTAGTTCATGCTCTAATCAAGCTTTAAACCTGTGGTTATGCTCAAGTTAAACAAATCAGCCACCCTACCAAAGTGATATACTAATTGACGCAACTATGAGCATACCAGTCGGACGGTAAAATGACACTACAGTATCTATCTACTCAATAAATTCGCGTCGAAAACCGTAAGCAAACAATTCAAATGAACAGGGCTTCCGATAGATTCCCGCCGTATAGAAGTAGTAGATGTAAAGCCCAACCCAGACCGCCGAAAGCCGGTGATAGCCAGTAGGTAAATGGGAACGGAACCGGCGCTGCCATTGCACCAAATGGCAGCAAAGGGGAGGGTTGTTTGTAGACAGGGCTCAAATACGTCCGAACTGCTGGGCTTTCCAAAAAGCTGGAGTTACTTTGAAGCTTCACAGACGGCTCTATTAGCTTTTTTTACTATTATTTTACTACTAGTAAAATACCACTAGTGTTACTAATTTTTGTTTTACTATACTATAGTAAAATAACAGTATTTCAGAGTAACCCTTTGGGGAAGACTCCACGCCATATGGCGTATGAAAATTAGGGCGGTATTGGAGTAGTGTCCCGATTAAGAACAATATCGTAAGTCAATATCGAAACTGCTACCGGATTAGCGTTATTCCTCTAAACCCAACTTCATAGTCCTCTTCAAAAATTTACTCCTTGTGCAAAAGATCCTGCCTGTGCCTGCATCACCGAAATGCACCTGTTCACTGAATTGCAATTTTTGGCCCAGATATGCAAGTATTGGGTACTGGGGTATTGGGGGTCTCCATACATGTAACAGCTCCGGGCCGACCTGCGGGGAGGGGGGTAGGGGGGGTTTCCTCAGATGGGGGGTCGAGGGGGGGTTTCGTCCAGAGGTGGGGTCCAAAATTTCAAAAAGCTCCAGAACGCCTGGAAATGCGTTTTTAGCACGTTTTTTCAGTAAGGATGCTAAAAATCGCAATTTTAAGCTGCCAAATAGCTTTTTAGAGCTAAAAACAAGCAAAAAATGACAAAAAGGGCTTCCAAAAACACCGATTTCTCTTAAATATCAGCAGTGGAAGCGCCAAATTCGGTTTCCAAAGGCTTTTCCAGTGAATTTTAGGCTAAACATTAGTGATTTCTGACCCAGTTTGTTAATACTGGAGCCACCACTAGTACTTGTATTTTTTGGTCGGGGGGGGGGTCCGTCAACCTGTCTTGGGGGGGTGAGGGGGGTTGGCCTTTCCAGCTGGGGGAGTAACCCCCCAAACCCCCCCTAGTACATGTATGGGGGTCTCAGGTATTAATATGGGGTATTGGGTTTTTCAGGTATTGTTCCCACTCTACTTAACGGTGCCCATTTCTGTGCGTGCAACTCTCCTTTCCAACTGCAGGTAAGTTTGGAAGAATAACAATGTTTCAAGTTGTAAGTAAAGGTAGGTGCACAAATGACAAACTTCAGTAAATTTCAAGCCCCCCGCGATTCATAACCTTTGAAGTTAAATAACGGAGACCAAATCTGATGCCCACTCTTTGACAAATCTGCCTAATGAGAAGCGGAACCAGAATTGGGTAAACTTGGGCTGACAATTCCCCGACCAACCATGGTGAGCAAGCTCCAGCCAGTATGAGAAAATTTCGAAAAATTTGCTTTGTAAAACGAATTTAAACGGTATTCAGACTTCAGAGTATAAATCTCTGGTTTAGGTAGTAGTAAAAAGTGAGAAGACCGATTTTCAAAAAGGCTGGTGTGTAAAGGCCTGACAGGACCATGTCGCGGCTGGCAGCGAGAGGAGGCGGCTGTTCCTACAGCTATCAAATTTTTCTCTGACCAGACACCAAATTCCCTGACTTTTCCTTTATTCCCTGACTTTCCAGGTGCCGCACGATCTGAAGCCAAGTCATTTTCATACCAATTAGAGAAACAGCTCATTTTTTTTCTGTAGCACAAATTGATGTTCACAGTAAAATGGAAAATCTTGTGTTTTGTCTAGCAGAAATTCGGTATTCAATTTTGCAGACAAATTGTTAAGACAAACTACGATTTTCTAGGCAAAACAAAATTTTTTTCGAAATTTGAGTACTTTTCAGCCGTCTCTACCTACTGGGGGTTCGCGTTTCAAGCTCTAGGTAAGCACAACTCTTTGAGAATAACAGTGTTTCATCATGTAAATAAATTCTCGTGCAAACTATTATACACGATTGTAGCTTATGATGATCGACCCATAAACTGAATTCCTGTAATTTTCAAAAGAAAATGGAGTTTAGTTTGAACAGATGGATCGATCCATTAGCTTTTGATCTCATCTGAAAGAGGGCGTCATGTCATGGTCAATTGATTGGTTGGTCGCCGGTCACAGTAACCGCTGAGTCGAGTATGGTAACAGTCAAAAGTAAGCAAGTTCGTCGGCACGCTCAACTCAACAGGCATGCATATTTACCTTACCATACACAGAAATACACATTGTTTTTCAATCTGTATACACATACACATACACATTGAAAATTACGATGCACATTACCATACACAAACACAGTACTCAAAATGTGTATTTGATCGGCAAAAGTCGATAAAATTACGAACAGAATCGTAAAATTTCGATGTTTTTGCTGCAGTTGTAAACAGTAGATTAGATATCCTCAAAGCCTTCAACTGGCCTAAGTAACTCGATTTCAAAGCTATCCAAGGTTTTAAGCTGCAGACATTGAGCGTTTTGATTTTCCTAGCATTTCTGGCTCAAAATCTACCATAAAATTGGCATTTTCAGTACAATACAGATACACAAATTTACACATTGTTTCGTTGAATGTGTGTACACAAATTGAATTTGAAGGTAAACGTGTATAATATATATATATATAAATATATAAATTTGTCAAAGAAAATCTGGTGCTCTTTGTCGTTTTACAGTTCTTGCCTTCGGCTCTTTTGAAAAATAAAATGATTCGTTTTACATTCCCTGAGCCTTCAGTTTGTTTATGTCGAATAAAAAAAGAGCGATGTGAATGGTTGCTACAATCTCAGATTTGTTGAGTTCGGTGCTCGTTATTTCAGTGCACCGGAATTTTCCACCTATGTAACCACCTATATAATACCGCGTCTTATAACTTGAAGATGCCTAAATTTGGGGTAACATTTTTGCACCAGTTATAAGACCCGGGTCTTGTAGGTGGAAAATCTATATTTTACAATTAAAACTCGATGTCCTGCATGAAAAGCATGAAATACACTGGTTTTGATCTTTGCAACAACTGACTGTACGTTTAAGTCTGAATAGCTCAGTTTCAAACAAGTTTTGAAAGCTTAGGTAACTTAGAAGCTCCAATATGCTTACAGCAGCTATCTAAACCTATCAAATCAAGAATTTTACCAAGATTACGCAGGTTTTAGAACGATTCTTGAACGACCTGAGTTCGAAAACTGCATATTCATTAGTTATGCTGTAAGAAATATACACGAAAACAGACCAATTCGAGCTTAGACCAGGGTCTTATAACTGGAAAACGCCCTGACAGACCCTGCTTTCTGACCACCTGCTATAAGACCCGGGTCTTATAATTGGAAAAGAAAACTCAGTTATAAGACGCGGGTCTTATAGCCGGAGAGGTCTTATAGGTGGTAATCTTATGCTTTTAATTTTGGTCATCTTTTAATTTTTGAGCGGTATTTATAGCAATCTAAACCGCTAGGTTGGTCAAAAATTTACAGCTTAAATGGTTCATGGGTTCTGTCGTGCCTTGTTAATCCGGCAATTTGCTAGTGTGAGTGTGGGTGTGATAATGTGGCTATGAGAGGAGTATATGTAGGTTGTTCTAGTTGTTTATTATTGAGGATTTTGTGTTATTTTCAGTATTATTGATGTAATGGGGATAGGCTACTGTGGATCAGGTATACCTGTATCTGTACCTCATTATCAGGTGGATATGCAATACCCATCTGATACCTGCCTGATACCTGATTTTGGGTATTTTGGCCAGAAACAGGTACAGGTTTCAGGTGCTTTTTCGTTTTCAAAAATAGCATCAAAATACCAATTTGTTAATCAAAAAGCGTTTAGAGAACAGCTATCTCTTCAAATGTTTTTCGTCCTCATTGTTCAGTAGTATTCCAGGCCACTTCTGACTCCTAAAATCTGTTAATTCCTGTTAAATTTACACTCAGAATGCTTTTAAAAACGTTTGAGGCTTTGGAGGCTAACCTTTGAAAATTTTCTTGCCCGACCATGGATCGTCAAAAATTCACCTCTTTGGAAAATTCCTGGTAATCCATTGAGTGGAGGCGAAAACACGATTTATAAGAAACCTAACCAAGACCGGCGAAAATCAACACAAGCGAAGATGGATCTGGAAAGCGATTCCAAATCCCTGAGATAATTTTGAGAGCAGGTTTTCGGCGTTTTGTGCAATATATAATGAAAAAAATTTCATTTACAAATCAGTGTTTTTGAATGAAATTTCCTAAAATGACTGTAACCACTTGATGATGAAACATAAGTAACTTTCAGCTGCCTTTGGAGCCCAAGTTGGTATTTTTAGCGATTTTTTGGCTAAATTCCAGATTTTAACTTTTTTTCACAAAACATCTGATACCTGTATTTTTGGGAATACCTACGTGTACCTAATACCTGACACTAGACACTTTCTCAATACCTGCCCACAGTAGGATAGGTGACTTGGAGAATTGGTTTTAGATTGTTTGACGTACAGTACAGTATGTATAGAGTACTGTTATTTTAATAGTGAAATTTTATTTTAATTTAATATTAATATAATAGTCTCCTGTTAGTTTTAATTTAGATTTAATATTAATACTATTAAATAACAATTTTAATAGTATTTTAATAGCATTTTAATAGTAGATTCTAAAATGAACTTAAAAAGTTTTGGATACACTTTAGCGAATTAGTGAAACGACATCTTGTGCTTGAAATTGCTAGTGTAGTTGAAAATTTAATCAGAGATCCAACTTGGAAGCATTTTTCTCTGTAAATTCATGACCATTCTTTTTAAAATGACTTTGTCTGAACATGGTTTCAAGCATACATGTAACAGAGGAGGAGTCTGGTGGTCTGCCCCCCCCCAACTCGAGTTACACTGTAGGCCAGACCCCCCGGATGGGGACCCCTCCCTCGAGACGACTTTTCCGACCGCGTTCCGATTTTTCTGGCAAGTAATTTTTTGCGATTTTCTGCAATTTCAGACACAAAAATTGCCAAAATCGCCTGTAAAACAGTACTTTTTTTGCTGTATTTCAGCCCAAATTAGCGGTTCTTGACGAAAAATTACGATTTTTTACGATTTTTGAGCGTTTTTTAGTGCCCAACCCCCTCCAAAAATTTGGGCTCAGACCCCCGGGCCGGCGCCAGACCCACCAACTCCGTCCCCCTTCCGCAGATGACCTGTTAAGATATTCGAAATTGCATTCGAACAGAACCTAGGCATTAAAATTAGAAAGAAAATATTGATGCATAGTTATTGAGACATTTTGACAGGAAAAAGACTGTTACATAGCTTATTGAGTAGATTAAGGTCCTTTTGTCATTCATGGCTATTACTGAGAAAAGTTCCACAGTTTCCAAGATTCGAGATTCAGAGGGCTGTCAGACACCTTCAATTTTTATCATTTTCTGAGGTAAAATTCTGATTTAAATTCTAGTATTGCAGGTAACTCCTTAATTGTCAAACAAAGTCAAACTATTAAAATGCTATTAAAATACTATTAAAAATAAATTTTAATATTCAGCCCCTCTTTGTATTTTTAATTTAATTTAATATAATAGTAGATCCTCTATTTTAATATTAATATAGATTTAATACTATTAAAATAGCACTATTAATAATAGTTTTATTTTAATATTAATATATTAAAATAACAGTAGTATAGAGTTGTATAAATTAAAGTGAATTCAGTTTTATGAGATAAAATACACAAGTATAGCTTAGTTTTGAGAAGGACAGTAAATGGGAATACAGAATGTAGCAGTACCATACATCTGCGTCAGGGCTGTCGGGTGGTACACCGTTTCGGCCGAGTTGAGAAAAGAATTCAATTCACCGAAAAAAGAAATGCGATTGAACCACGCATTGACTACTAAAACTGTTAATTTCTGTTAATTTTTTTACTCAGAATGGCTTTTAAACGCTTTCTCAAAGGCTATTTTTAAAAAATTTCTTCTAGGCCCAACTAGTCCTCTTCAAAAATTTTAACCTAGTGCAAAAGATCCTGCCTGCATCACCGAAATGTACCTGTTCATTGAAATGCAATTTTTGGCCCAGCTATGCAAGTATTGGGTACTGGGGTATTGGGTTTTTCAGGTATTGTTCCCACTCTACTTAATGGTGCCCATTTCTGTGCGTGCAACTCTCCTTTCCAACTGCAGGTAAGTTTGGAAGAATAACAATGTTTCAAGTTGTAAGTAAAGTTAGGTGCACAAATGGCAAACTTCAGTAAGCACTACTAGCATCTCGATTCATAACCTTTGAAGTTAAATAACGGAGACCAAATCTGATGCCCACTCTTTGACAAACCTGCCTAATGAGAAGCGGAATTAGAATTGGGTAAACTTGGGCTGACAATTCCCCGACCAACCAGGGTGGGGAAGCTCCAGCCAGTATGAGAAAATTTCGAAAAAACTGCTTCGTAAAACGGATTTAAGCGGTATTCAGACTTCAGAGTATAAATCTCTGGTTTAGGTAGTAGTAAAAAGTGAGAAGACCAATTTTCAAAAAGGCTGGTGTGTAAAGGCCTGATTGGACCATGTCGCGGCTGGCGGCGAGAGGAGGCGGCTGTTCCTACAGCTATCAAATTTTTCTCTGACCAAATTCCCTGACTTTTCCTTTATTCCCTGACTTTCCAGGTCCCGCACGATCTGAAGCCAAGTCATTTTCATACCAATTAGAGAAACAGCTCATTTTTTTCTGTAGCACAAATTAGTGTTCACAGTAAAGTGGAAAATCTTGTGTTTTGTCTAGCAGAAATTCGGTATTCAATTTTGCAGACAAATTGTTAAGACAAACTACGATTTTCTAGGCAAAACAAAATTTTTTTCGAAATTTGAGTACTTTTCATAACAATGTTTCATCTTGTAAATAAATTCTCGTGCAAACTACTTACATGATTGACGCATAAACATGGGAAGTCCTCCTGCGTTTCCGATCTGGAGATTGGCGTTTGCTGGGGTGAGGAAACCGTCGACACCGCCGTGTTACTGTATAGTACATGGACGACTGTATATAGTCTGCCCATCTCTGCCCTCTTTCCCAATCCAATGATTAGGAAAACAGATCGCCTAAAATTAGACAAACGATAAGCATACATGTAACAGGTCTTCCGCCGAAGGGAAGGGGTAGTCTGGATTCGTGGGTGTGGCGCCGGCCAGGGGGTCTGAGCCCAAATTCTAGGGAAGGGGGTTGGGATTGGGAACTAAAAAACACCCAAGTCATAAAAAATCGCAATTTTTTCGCTAAAAATCGCTAATTTGGGCTCAAATAGTACAGATAAAAGGAGCTGTTTTACTAGCGATTTTGGCAACTTTGGTGTATGAAATTGTAAAAAAATTTTGCGTCGGAAAAATCGTCTTATGGGGTCCCCATCCCGGGGGGTCTGACCTAGAGATGTGCACGGGCCGGGCATGCCCGGCCACCATTTTCAGGCCCCCCCGTGCCGGGCCGGGCCCGATTTTGATGCCCGTCGGGCATGTATAAAGAACAGCGGAATACAAAACAGAACACCTTGATTAGCTTAGCATTGCCCCAAATGTATTCAAAATACGCGCCGTTCTACTGTATGCAGAATTATTTTAACAGTAATTTCAGCCTTGGTGCCGTTCGTACACAAGCCTTTACCCCACCTGTCGACCAACTTAATTTTAAGCCTCAATTTGGAGCTCAGGCTTAGATTCAAGTGCACACTTTGATTTATAGGGTTGAGCTTCTGCGTCTGGCTTTAAAAAGGGTGTCAGCCACCCCCACTGCCCTGGATATGTAATGTACATTGTATGGTATTAGTACAGGGTGTCTCAAAAAAATGATCACATTTCTTTTTACTGCCATTTACGCAAATTTTGACCAAATACGCTGAAATTTGGATCATAGGTGCCAAAATTCGGGGAATTTTATGTGCTAAAGTTTGGTGCACTAGGCTTGACTCATTCCCGAGAAATTTCAAAAAAAGTGAAATTTGGAATAGTGAAAGCCGGTCACCGAAAAAATGATCACATTTCTTTTTACTGCCATTTCCGCAAATTTTGACCAAATAAGTTGAAATTTGGACCATAGGTGCCAAAATTCGGGGAATTTAATATGTTAAAGCAGGGATGTGAGGTGGGAAAAAAACACCGGAAAAAAACTGTTTTTTTCCGGAAAAAAACCGGTTTTTTTCCTAAGGGTCGGAAAAAAACATAAATCGCGGAAAAAAACTCAAGCTAAAAATAGCTAATTTACGTCATTTTTCGTTTAAAAAACGGACTTTTGCTATGTATAATAGGCCATACTGACTCAAAACTGTTAGAAAAACAATAAAAAAGACCAAATTTGGCATGAAAAAACAAAAATGCAAACTGCTGTAAGAAAATTTGCATATAGCGTTGTTTATGGAACCTGTCAGGCACTGTTTCATGCCTGTTTCGTTATTTATATCAATGTAACACGTGTATTTCTGGTCTAACAAGACTGAGGAAGGCGCTAGAAAGCGTTAGGAATCATAAACCCAGCCTAGGATACTCAGAACTTGGGCTGGAGTTTTTTTCCGCCATTTAGGAAAAAAACCGGAAAAAAACCGGAAAAAAACTGGAAAAAAACAGGCCGAGGTTTTTTTCGGAAAAATATACAACCCTGTTTAAAGTTTGGTGCACTAGGCTTGACTCACTCCTGAGAAATTTTAAAGAAAGTGAAATTTGGTAATTTCAATAGTAAAAGCCGGTCACCGAAAAATGGAAACATTTCCTTTACCTGTATTCTTCCTTCTTTCCAAATTTTTGTCGGAATTGGATAAAATTTTGAGTGTAAACGCAGAAGTTCAGGGTAATTCGCGTGTAAAAAAGTTGACGCACGAACTCGAACGCTATCGTTAGAGTTTAGGCGATAATGTAACCATTCATGACCATATTTCTGCTAGTTTATTTTAACTAAACTCGTAACTAAGTAACTCGATAATTATTTACTAACTTACTAAACTCAGACAGCGAATTTAGTTACTAACTTTTACTTACTAAATTCAAATTTGAAAACTTTTAACTAACTTTTACTAACTAAATTCGGAAAATTTTCGTTCGGCACAACACTGGTATTGTGGGGTCTCAGGTATTGGTATTGGGTATTGGGTTTTTCAGGTTTTGTTCGCACTCTACTTAATGGTGCCAATTTTGGTGCGTGTAACTCTCCTTTCCAACTGTAGGTAAGTTTGGAAGAATAACAATGTTTCAAGTTGCAAGTAAAGTTACGTGCACAAATAGCCACATTTGATGGTTGCTCGAAGTCCCCCTTTCATAACCTTTGAAGTTAAATAACGGAGACCAAATCTGATACCCACTATTTGAGAAACCTGCCTAATGAGAAGCGGAATCAGAATTGGGTGAACTTGGGTTGGGTTGGGCCAGATGTACAGTACCCAAGGCGCGCCAGCGCCAACCCTCTTGAAACACACTTTCCGAACCCACTAACACTCCCAAAAATGGCCTCAGCTGTCAAAATCCGCTGGCCGACCCAGCCACAAATTTTCGGAGTTGGACTACCCGCCAACCGATTTTGTCCATGTACATAATAGTACATAACATATACAGGGTGTGTCAAAAAAAACAACCCAGCAGAGTTTTTGCTGTAGCAACCGCAAATCTCAACCGATTTGAATGAATCCTGCTTTAAATGAATGATAAATAAATTGTTGAAAGACAGGTGAAGGCCCTATTAAGATACGATGCTTAGTTCCTGAGATATTTTCCTTCAAACTCAAAACAGAGATTTTGGCAGTGAACAAGAGCGATTCCGTTGCACTTCACAACAAAACGGATTCCTACTGCTGAGGGGCAACAAGACTTTTACAAATGAAGTAACCAAGCATGTGTGGCACCAGAAAAACCTCGTTACGTTAGCCCTGAGCAGTAGGAATCGGTTTTATTATGAAGTGCAACAGAATAATCAAAATCGCTCTTGTTCATAGCCAAAATCTGTTTTGACTTTGAGTGCGAATATCTCAGGAACCAAGCATCATATCTTAATAAAAGCTTCACCAAACTTTCAAGAATTAATTTATCTTTCATATAAAGTAGGACTCACTGAAATCGGTTGAGATTTGCGGCTGCTACAGTAACAAATCTGCTGGGTTGTTTTAATCTCTGTTGTGCACTGCCAAAATTTCTGTTTTGATTTTGAAAGCAATTATCTCAGGAACTAAGCAACGCATCTTAATAAAAGCTACACCAGTCGTTCAAGAATTTATTTATCTTTCATTTAAAGCAGGATTTATTCAAATCGAGTGAGATTTGCGGTTGCTACAGCAAAAAATCTGCTGGGTTGTTTTTTTTGACGCACCCTGTGTATGCATGAACACCAAGAATGCATGAAAGAGTAGCAAGAATGTGCCACTCAGCGGCCGGCCGAGTGTCGATGCGCTGCACCTTAATTACCGGAGGGGTCGGGAAATTCGCAAATTGCGAAACAGATCTCATACTTATCAGTTGCATTTACAGCGTTTCATAAAAATAATTTCATATCAGCGATGGTTTTGATGAGGGGCAACTGATAGAGGAAGTAGACGATTTTCTGAACCAACCCTACATTCTACAGCCGTGTCAGCTCCAGTATTACCCAAGTGTACAACAAATGCCGGCTGCTTACCCTGTGACCGATTTTTTGCTAGAGCACATCGACGGAGTTGTGGGCGGATAGGCTTTGTGTACTAGTCCTGCTGTACGCAGGGATGCCTACCAAATTCAAAGTTTGAATTTGATATGGTATGGTATAGTATAAAGTTGGCGATTTGAATTCGATATGGTATGGTATAGTACTAGATAATTCAGTTTGAATTTGGTTGGTATGATTTTGCTATGAATTTGGTACAGTAGTGGTAGTTTGCTGTGATAATGACATGGAAGCCTTTGGAAATTATGCTCAATCCACCTTTCTTGAGTTTTTTAGAATCAAAACATGCAGAAAGGATTGGGAATTTATTTAGACGCGTTTGAAAAGTGTTATAAATATAGCCAACAAGCTATTTTTAGTACTAAAATGAAAAGGCCTTACCAAAATCATAATTCTGGTACTAAAATAATCTGGTAAAGGCGTTTGATTTTGGTATGGTATGGTATAGTATAGAAGGAGCTGTTTTGAATTTGGTTTGGTATGGTACTAGTACTAAATTCAAAGATTGATTTTAGTACTAGTACAATTTTGGTATGGTAGGCATCCCTGGCTGTACGTAGGGTGGAATTATATTCATCTACCGTTGATGTGATAGTAAATGTTAGCCTCCAAGAACTTACCACCGCTTAAGCACCACACTCACTACACACACAGAGGTTGGTTTTGTCGACCTTACCAATGTGGAAAAATAGTCGTTTCAGTCAAATCCATCTGTCCGCCCGCTTATGTTCGCCCATTTTAAACGGTGTTTTTTTTTGCAATTTTGCAAACTTTAGACCGGCCATATCTGTGGAACGGCTGAAAGCAGAAACGTCACAAAAGCATCGTTAGAGCCCTCAAAAACTCTAGAATTGAATTCTGAAGTCGAGATATTTTCATACCAATTAGAGACAAAGATAATTTTTCCTGTAGCGCTAATTAGCGTTCGGAGTAAAATGGATAATCTAGTCTTTTGTCTAGCAGAAATTCGGTATTCAATTTTGAAGAGAAATTGTAAAGACAAAATCCGAATTTCTAGGCAAAACAAGATTTTGTCGAGGTTTGCATTTCAAGCTGTGGGTAAGTACAACTCTTTGAGAATAACAATGTTTCATGTTGTAAATAAATTCTGGTGCAAACTACAAATGGCCGATCCGTCAAAAATATCCAGCTGCTGGGCTTTCCAAAAAGCTGGAGTTAATTTGAAGTTTAACAGACGGCTCTATTACAGTCAGGCACTTAACGCCGTTTATGGTACCGACACCATAGAAGGTGCCGGTACCATATATGGTACCGGTACCGAAATCTGAACAGAGTGGTACCATGTATGGTACCGGTACCGGTAACAACGCGAAGGGGGGGTACCATATAGGGTACCGGTACCTTATATGGTACCACCACAGGCCCCGAAGGTGGGGGTACCATGGTACCGGTACCTTATATGGTACCACCACAGGCCCCGAAGGTGGGGGTACCATGGTACCGGTACCATATATGGTGCCGGTACCATATATGGTGCCACTACCTACGGTACCGGTACCATGTACGGTACCGGTACCTTATATGGTGTCGGTACCATAAACGGCGTTAACTGCCTGACTGTATTAGCTTTCGATCTCAATTTCTCACTGCAAATTCCAGCTGTTTTTCAGTTTTCTAATGCTTTTATCATAGCTTTTGCCTCAAATTCGGATTGCAGGAGTCTATGCTAAGTTAGGCGTCTCAGGTTTTTCTAATAGAAGAGCTTGCTTTCAGAGTAACCCTTTAGGGAAGACTCCACGCCATATGGCGTATGAAAATTAGCGCGGTATTGGAGTACTGTCCCTATTAAGAACAATATCGTAAGTCAATATCGAAACTGCTACCGGATTAGCGTTTCCAATCCTCTCTGGGGGCGTAATATTGAAGTCGGCGGGATTAGCCGATTTCTTCAAATCTGGAGCCGATTAGGATCCGATTGGTTTTTATTTCGGGCGTGCCGGAACGGCGAATTTCTAATCGGAACGCCCTCATCGGATTAGCGAGTCACAATTTCGTCAAAAAATCAAATTAGCTCGACAAGAATTAGCCCAAAGTTAGATGGTTTGCTCAAAGGGGTTAATTGTAATGTTTAAGCCAAAAAAACAACTGAATACTTTCATTGATTAACTTTTCAGACTATTTTTCGGATGCTTTGTTGGCTGCTTTCTGCTACGTAAATTTAGATTGTGCATTAGCAAAAGCAAACTTTTCCGGATTATGCAAAATGCCGCCCATCAATTAAACAACTGTGTTGAAACTGTTTGTGTTTTATGTCGGTTGTTCAATGAATACATGTACTACCGTATAGTGCTGTTTATAGTACCCGGGTGCTATATATGGCACTTAGGGTTTTGCGGAAATAAAAGTGAATCCATTTATAGTACCCGGGTGCTATATACAGTATATATCAGGGTTGTATATTTTTCCGAAAAAAACCTCGGCCTGTTTTTTTCCATTTTTTTTCCGGTTTTTTTCCGGTTTTTTTCCTAAATCGCGGAAAAAAACTCCAGCCCAAGTTCTGAGTATCCTAGGCTGGTTTTATGATTCCTAACGCTTTCTAGCGCCTTCCTCAGTCTTTTCAGACCATAAATACACGTGTTACATTGATATAAATCACGAAACAGGCATGAAACAGTGCCTGACAGGTTCCATAAATAACGCTATATGCAAATTTTCTTACAGCAGTTTGTGCATTTTTGTTTTTTCATGCCAAATTTGGTCTTTTTTGTTGTTTTTCTAACAGTTTTGAGTCAGTATGGCCTATTATACATAGCAAAAGTCCATTTTTTAAACGAAAAATGACGTAAATTAGCTATTTTTAGCTTGAGTTTTTTTCCGCGATTTATGTTTTTTTCCGACCCTTAGGAAAAAAACCGGTCTTTTTCCGGTGTTTTTTTCCTACCTCACATCCCTGGTATATATGGCATTCTACAAATCTGTTCTCTAAGCAACTAACAATAGTATGTGAAATTTCTTGCTAAAATTACGGTCTACAATGTAGTTGTCAAAAATAGGTTCCTTACTTACATCAGAACCTCTACATACGTATGATTGCATTATCTATTGTTTTTGTACGCACAAACAATGTTTATCACCAAAAATCCTATGATGTTCGGACATTTTGTATTAATAACTGCTAACTGTAGAATAAAAATCTGTCTCCATTTATAGTACCCCGGGGTACTATAAATAGGAGGGTACTATAAAACAGCACTATACGGTAGGGGGTTTGGGGGGTCACCCCCTGCTGGAAAGGCCAACCCCCTCACCCCCAGCATCCCCGAGACAGGTAAAGGCTGCAAACTTTGACCGACCAAAATCTCTGGAACAGCTGAAAGCAGAAACGTCATAAAAGCAGAAATTGTTAAGACAAAATACGTATTTCTAGACAAACAAATTTTTTTCGAAATCTGAGTACTTTTCAGCCACCCCCACCTATTGGGGGTTCGCGTTTCCAGCTGTGGGTAAGTAGAACTCTTTGAGAATAACAATGTTTCATGTTGTAAATAAATCCTTGTGCAAACTAGCTATATAATACAGTGAGACATCGTTTACCGTAAAACTTCTAATAGCTATTATTATTTCTTCGTGATTGCTTTTGGGGGCACTTTATAAAGTCAACGCTAGTGTTGGTCGGGTATACCCATAGCCATACCCGAAACTGGGTATTTTTGAGCAGAACCACCTGAAATTGGGTATACCCATACTCGGGTACTTTTCGAAATACCCATACCCCGGTATACCCGTTTTTTTGAAAAATACCGGGTATTTGAATGGGTATTTTCTAGAAAAAATCGCGCAAACACACGCGTTAATTTATGTAAAAACTCTCTTAAGGAAGTGTTAAATAGAAATACCGTTTGTGCCTTGCATCATGCAGTCACTTTAATGTTTCGGAGAGGTTAGTTATCCATCTAATTTGTTTCAAGAATTTTATAATTAAGCATTTTGGCGCTATTATAATTTTATGCAAAAAACAGCATGAAAACATCTTACTGAAAAACGTTTGCGGGCTCAGAAAGGAATGCTCTGGGTTGTTATGCACCTCAATCTCTCACTGCAAAAATTCACGGTACATACATTGTACTATATACAGGGTGTGCCAAAAAAAACAACCCAGCAGATTTTTCGCTGTAGCAACCGCAAATCTCAACCGATTTGAGTGAACCCTTTTTTAAATGAAAGATAAATAAATCCTTAAAAGACTGATGAATCGCTTATTAAGATAGCCTGCTTAGTTCCTGAGATATTTGCCCTCAAAATCAAAACAGAGATTTTGGCAGTGAACAAGAGTGCTAAACACAACCCAGCAGATTTTTTACTTTTGCAACCATGCATCTTGACCGATTTGAATGACTCCTTCTTTGAATGAAAGATTGATAAATTCTTCAAAGATTGGAGCAATTTTTATTGAGATTCACTGCTTAGTTCTTGAGATATTTGCCCACAAAGTCGAAACAGTGTTTGGCAAAGAAAAACAGCGATTCCGTTGCACTTCATAATAAAGCAGATTCCTACTGCTGGGGACTAATGACACTTTACTGTTGAAGTGCACCGAGTTTGTGTGTCACCAGTAAAGCCTCCAATAGCCCTCAGCAGTAGCAGGAATCCGTTTTATTACGAAGTGCAGCGGAATAATTAAAAATCCCTCTTGTTCACTGCCAAAATCACGGTTTTGACTTTGAGAGTGAATATCTCAGGAACCAAGCAGGCTATCTTAATAAACGTTACATCAATCTTTCAAGAATTTATTTATCTTTCATTTAAAAAAGGATTCATTGAAATCGGTTGAGATTTGCGGTTGCTACAGCAAAAAATCTGCTGGGTTGTTTTTTTTTGGCACACCCTGTACATGACACAATACACGCATAGAACATGGTATTTGGCTGAAGCTGAATTTTTACAAATGTACGTGCATTACATTGTACATAAAAAAAGACTTTTGCGTGCATGCAGTAACTTTCTTGCCTCTCGTTTTGTTTTGGTGCTCCCTTTGAGGATAAATCAGGGTTCGTGCGGGACCTGGAAAGTCAGGGAATCAGGGAAAAGTCAGGGAGTTTGGTGTCTGGTCAGGCAAAAATTTGATAGCCGCAGGAACATCAAGCCGCCACATGGTCCTGTTAGAGATTTACACACCACCCTTTTTGAAAATCAGTCTTCTCACTTTTTGCTACTAATAAAGCAGAAACTTGTGCACTGAATACCGTTTAAATCTCACACTGGCTAGAGCTTCCTCACCCTAGTTGGTCAAGGAATTGTGACTTTGGGCATGGAGAAGTGAGGGAAAGGTCAGGCAATTTTGCTATACAGAAGCCGCATGAACCATGTAAATACTATTGTAAGGTTAGTAAATTTAGTTGGACTTTAATTAGAAGGTTAAAACGTTTCTGTCACTTGGTCTAAATTCTGGAATGTATTTACAGCAAGCTGAATTTTTATACAGCTATGGTGGATGACCCAGAATCAAAAAGAAGTATTAGAAATTATACTCCAGATTCTAGAAAGCTGATTAGATTCTTGTTCCAGTAACTGTGAAGTGAAACTGTAACAGTTACTACTACATCAGCTACACTGAGCACATAATAGTTGTCCAAAAAACCGGTTTAAATATTATTTTTGCAAAACCAATTGAAATTTGGAATTTAAAAGAATTTTTTTCGCGATTTTAATGAAAAATACCCGATACCCGGGTATTTTTAAAATACCTACCCATACCCATCCATACCCGGGTATGGGTATTTTAAAAAATACCTGCCCATGCCCATACCCAATTCAGATTCGAATACCCATAGCAACAGTAGTCAACGCTACATTGGTCATCTCAAGTATCCTCATTTTTCTGAAAATACAGGGTATTTTTGTCTAAACACAAGCAATCTTCATATCAGCTTTAGTCTGACTAATTGTTTAAATAGTTTTGCAAATTTCTTTGAAGGGCAAGTCCTTGTATACCATATAGATATGTATCTATGTAGTAATCCAGAAAATAGGCTGACCAAATCAGCTATATTCTGGACCATCTTTAACTTTTCAGCTCAGTCTTAGTAATACTAAGAGCAACATTGAACACAACAAATAAACAGTGTCTCTCTCCAGCATTAAAACCAACCATTCACTCTGCAATAGCATCAAGTGTCTGGAGGGTCAAACGCCTTCGAGATCCAACCGCATTCAGGTTTCGCCCTTTAACTTTGGACCTGAACACAGTCTCAGTAGCTGGGCTCTTCAGCAAAGTGCTACCAAGTAAAGCTGAAATTGGACAACACAAGACTCCACTCAAGTCATTGAGCTGCAGGATGAATAACAGAAACCGTTGCAGTCTCTAAAATCTAGCTGCAACTGGATTCCGCCCTTTTCAGGGAGTTTCATCTATACTGCCAGCCTTGACTAACCAAACAAACAACATACAGAGGACATCAAGGTCCTACCTTGCTTGCAGACATGCTGGTGTCTCAACTGTCTGACAACACAGCACATAGAATGACTGAACAGTTCTGCACATCTCTTTTATATCAACTTCATGGCAGCAATTAATAGCTCAGGTCAATCCTTTAATCCCTGCGCTCTGTGTTATGAATAGTATTGCCCAAGGTAATCATTGTAAATCTTGGATTAACGTCCTACTTTATGGCTGTTATTTATGGCTCGTTTTGGTCACCTCTTCCCTTGCCTGATTGACACATTGTGTGAAATGTTGTTTACCCATCCTGTTGTTCTGCTTTTGTAAAGTACCCTGCAATCTGGGAACATCAAAAGCGCAAAACATCTTAGAAGCATTCTTCAATTGCCTGGCAAAACCAGACATTGTGAACCACCCAACATGGTTGGGAATATTAAATACACAAAAGACATGAGCAAAAACAAATCAAGCATTGTAAACCACCCAACAAAGTTGGGAAATTGTAAACCACCCAACAGAGTTGGGAAATTGTAAACCACCCAACAGAGTTTGGGAAATTGTAAACCACCCAACCGAGTTGGGAAATTGTAAACCACCCAACAGAGTTGGGAAATTGTCAACCACCCAACAGAGTTGGGAAATTGTAAACCACCCAACAGAGTTGGGAAACATAAATGCACTAAAGAAATGAGCACCAATAATATACATACAAGAGAGTCTCCCCTCTGTATTGTTTATGTGCTAATTAGGTAAATATCCAGTGTATATATTTGATTACTTCTTGTTTTGTACCAATTCCAAATTTTGTAATCAAAGCTTGATATCTTTCAGCAAATTTTATAAATTGAGTAATCAATTCTTCTTTATGGAAACCATTACTTTTGAAATCCTTGTACAATCTGTGAACTCTATCTGTGAAAATATTCTGATCATTGGTAATCCTTCCAAATCTTATTATTTGTGTATAAAAATCTTTTAACCCAATATTTCTATGAGTGTTACTGTCTGCAAATGTGTATTTTATAACCTTGAAGTTGAAGTCATCTGTTTTGTCATATACACCTGTCTGCATTTGTTTATTCCGAATATTAATCTGTATATCCAAGAAGTTGCAGCATAATCTATCTTTTGATGCTATTTCCAACTTTAGTGATTGTGGGTAAATTCGTTCAGCTATGGCATAAAAATCTGGAGCATTAATACTCAGTATATCATCTACATATCTCATAGTAAATTTACATTTTCTAGCTACTTGTAAATTTTCTTTTTTGTTTAAAAATTTATATTCCAAAACACTTAGTGTCAGATTTGCTAAATAGGGTGATATTGCACCTCCCATAGGGCACCCACATACCTGTTTAAAGACTAGGTCTGCAAATTTTACGTATGTTTCATCTATAACGTACCTAATACATTCTTTTAACTCTGGACTTCTAAGAACAATGTAACCTTTCAGCGATCTCTGATCTGTATAGAATGTTTTATATTTTGAAATTGCTAAAGCACCTTTCCCACTATTTCTAAAGCATAAGTCAATAAGAAAAAATATTTGCTCTTTTATAGTGTTGTGTGTCAGACTTGTAAACAAATTTGCAAAGTCATGCGTTTGCAGATCATAAAACTTTTCTGTGTTTTTGAATATGTCAATTTTACTTATTGCTTCTAAGCTACTTCCAATAGCCCATTGTACTCTAACCCCAGTTCTACTTTGTACAATACTACAATATCTAAAAAAGTGCCATTCAAAGTGTTTCAAAGCTTTTTGCATTAAAATAGACAAATCTTTGTTTGAAGATTGTCTGGCACCTGCAATATATCTAAATTTGTAAGGATTTTTGTGTAATTTTGGTGTAGCAAACAGTATTGGAATAGTTTTATCTTTTTCATCCACTGTCACTCCATAACTATTTGCTACAGAAATATGTTTGTTTATAATCATTTCTTGTCTGACTTGTATAAGTTTATAAATGTTTATAAATCTCCGTTCTTTTCTGCGTCTAACGGTATCAACCATATTTATATGGAGTTGCAATCTGACAGTCAAACGATCAGTTGAAAGTAGGGTGGTCGGACACTCAAAAATCCGGTTTTTCTGCGCTTTTCGGTCACCCATCAAACTTCGAACGGCTGCCGTTCACTAGTCTGTTGACCAAATGTTATCAGTTATGGCTCATTAGAGAAAGCATTTCAAGTAGTTTCAAGCGCTTCTGTCAGCTTTTTAAAATATTGGTCCGATCTTGTGCAATTCGCCATTAATTTTAACAGGCCATATCTTAAAATTGAACATGGTATCTCAAAAAGTGGCTATCATATTCGGAATCTCCGTTCTTTTCTGCGCCTAACGGTATCAACCATATTTATATGGAGTTGCAATCTGACAGTCAAACGATCAGTTGAATGTAGGGTGGTCGAACACTCAAAAATCCGGTTTTTTTGCGCTTTTCGGTCACCCACCAAACTTTGAACGGCTACCGTTCACTAGTCTGTTGACCAAATGTTATCAGTTATGGCTCGCTAGAAAGGCCATTTCAAGTAGTGTCATGTATGATAGTCACTTTTTGAGATGCAATGTTCAATTTTAAGATACGGCCTGTTAAATTTTACGGCGAATTTCACAAGATGAGACGATTTTTTTTAAAAATCGGACAGAAGCGTTTGAAACTACTTGAAATATTCTTTCTAACGAGCCATAACTGATAACATTTGGTCAACAGACTAGTGAACGGCAGCCGTTCAAAGTTTAGTGGGGGACCGAAAAGCGCAAAAAAACCGGATTTTTGAGTGTCCGACCACCCTACCTTCAACTGATCGTTTGACTGTCAGATTGCAACTCCATATAAACTTGGTTGGTACCGTTAGACGCACAAAAGAACGGAGATTCCGAATATGATAGTCGCTTTTTGAGATACCATGTTTAAGTTTGAGATATGCCCTGTTAAAGTTTAGGGCCGATTGCACCAGATCAATCCAATCTTTTGAAAAACTGGCAGGATCCCTAGAAACTACTTGAAATGGCCTTTCTAACGAACCATAACTGATAACATTTCGTCAACAGACTAGTGAACGGCAGCCGTTCAAAGTTTGTTGGGTAACCGAAAAGCGCAAAAACCGGATTTTTTAAACTGTCCGACCACGATACTTTCTTCAACTGATCGTTGACTGTCAGATTGCAACTCCATATAAATATAGTTGGTACCTTTAGACGCACAAAAGAACGGAGATTCCGAATATGATAGCCACTTTTTGAGATACCATGTTCAAGTTTGAGATATGGCCTGTTAAAGTTTAGGGCCGATTGCAACAGATCAATCCAATTTTTTGAAAAACAGGCAGGATCCCTAGAAACTACTTGAAATGGCCTTTCTAACGAACCATAAGTGATAACATTTGGTCAACAGACTAGTGAACAGCAGCCGTTCAAAGTTTGGTGGGTGACCGAAAAGCGCAAAAAAACCCGGATTTTTGAAAGTGTCCGACCACCCTACATTCAACTGATCGTTTGACTGTCAGATTGCAACTCCATATAAATATGGTTGATACCGTTAGACGCAGAAAAGAACGGAGATTCCGAATATGATAGTCACTTTTTGAGATACCATGTTCAATTTTAAGATATGGCCTGTTAAAATTAATGGCGAATTGCACAAGATCGGATCAATATTTTAAAAATCTGACAGAAGCGCTTGAAACTACTTGAAATGGTTTCTCTAATGAGCCATAACTGATAACATTTGGTCAACAGACTAGTGAACGGCAGCCGTTCGAAGTTTGATGGGTAACCGAAAAGCGCAGAAAAACCGGATTTTTGAGTGTCCGACCACCCTACTTTCAACTGATCGTTTGACTGTCAGATTGCAACTCCATATAAATATGGTTGATACCGTTAGACGCACAAAAGAACGGAGATTCCGAATATGACAGTCACTTATTGAGATACCATGTTCAATTTTAAGATATGGCCTGTTAAAATTTACGGCGAATTGCACAAGATCACACCAATTTTTTGAAAATCTGATAGAAGCGCTTGAAAGCACTTGAAATGGTCTTTCTAACGAGCCATAACTGATAACATTTCGTCCACTGACTAGTGAACCGCAGCCGTTCAAAGTTAGGGTGGTGCCACTGGAGAGTGCCAAAATCCCGATTTTGGAGGGTCAATAACTTGGGTTCAAATGCAGCTAGAGAAAATCGGATGGCAAACTTTTTCATTTCTTTTCAAGGTCTACAATCGCTGAAAGTTTCACATCTGTGCGGTGATTTTGAAAAATGAGCTGTACAGAGCTCTTCGCGTCAATGTTCGATTTTTTCGTGGACCGACTCTTAAGAGAGCGCCAAGCACGGTCCACCCTGACTGAGCATCAGAAGAGCATGAAGAAGCTCCGAGATGATCGCCTGCTTCGCCTCGCAAGTCAGCAATACCTGGAACAGATCTTGCTGCCATACACACTGTTGCCAGTAACGAGTTGTCTTCAACGACTCTAATAATACTTTGGTTACTGTTCTAGCTCAAAAGCCTGCAGTGTTATGGCCGATCAAAGTTGACTGAAATTGCCAAAAATGGCTCATTTGACCATCAACTTTGACCGGCCAAAACACTGCAACCTTTTGAGCTAGAACAGTAATCAAAGTATTATTAGAGTCGTTGAAGACTCTAGAATCGATTTATGTGCTTATCTTATCATCCCACTTATGAAGGAAGCTGATTTTATCTGTCGCGTAAATTAGTGTTCAGAGCGAAACTTGCGCAGATTAGGATATATACCTTGGGCAAGAATATGCTTCTCTATAACGTTAGACATGGGGCTGTAATCACTTGATGGCGTAAGCATTAATCAGTGTTCTTTTTTTTAAAGTTTAGTATTGTTAGTAACTAACCAGGTAAGACTACCCGGCACGGGGGCTGAACAATCAACACGCCCCATGCCCCAGATGCAGCAATCAGCATGCAATGATAACAAACTGGCTGCACCAGGACATACGCCCCAGGGGACGGCTGTGTAGATGGGCCAAGAGGCGCGCTCAATTCCTCATTGGCACGGATAAGACGGCCGGCCTCAGACAACACCAGGTCAGAGGAGTGAGTCAGCGCGTTTAGAAGTTCAGCTGGCACACGCGCCACATGCCAGCCTACGTGCCATCGACTCCTCTTTGCGACTAACACGGGCCGCGCCGAGGGGGTGAACGTGTGCAGTCGCCTCCCTACACACGCACACAGCAGTCGGTGGCCTAACCACTCGACCAACTGTGTTGACTAGAATTGGGTAAACTTGGGCCAAATGTATATTATCAAATTATATTCCCAACCCTTTCTGCATGTTTTGAATCTAAAAACTCAAGAAAGGTGAATTCAGTATAACGTCCAAACGCTTCTATGACATTATCACAGCAAACTACCACTACTGTACCAAATTCATACCAAAATCATACCAACCAAATTCAAACTGAATAGCTAGTACTATACCATACCATATTCAAATCGCCAAGTTTATACTACTGTGGGAAGCATATGTTTTATGTATATGTTTTAAAACATAAATATGTTTGTTTTTGGGAAAACATATATGTTTATGTTTCTCAATTAGGGATGGGCACGCTTCGTCCGGCTGCGCCGTTTAGAAAATACAAAAATATGGGGAAAATATGGTCCGAAAACGGTTTTCGCAACTTCAAGCGCAAATTCTTCTTTATGTTCGGTTATTGATGGTAGGAAGTGATGTACTTACATGAAACAGAGTACGAGCTATCGAATAAGATGCATTTTGAACCATAATTCAGCCGTTAAAGGGCACTTTTTTCTAAAAAACTGAATTCGTCGTTTTTCAATGTCCATTTTCTATTGAAAGGAGAGTTTATTTGAATTGGTTTCAATCGGATTTGAAATCAGCGTAACTTGTTACCTATACAGCACCACTCTTTTTCTTAACGCAGCTTGACGCGGTCCCCACAAATTGGATTCTTTCTTAACTACTGAAAATCGGCTTTTTCGTGGACTTTTTTCGTGTTCCTGATTGTTGTGATAAAACGATGAATTTGGCGAAAGAGTTTCAATCGGTTCTGAGTACAGTAGACTTCAGGCTTTCGAATGATACAAGAATTGGCTCTCTGCTGTTTGTCGTTAACCCCACAAACGGTGTTGAAGTTTCTGTAAGCCTAAATTTTTCCCATTTCAGAATTTTATTTTGTGCAACGCTTGCAATCATACTTTTTCGCATTAATTTAGCTGTGTTACGGATATTCACGGCCTTCTAGTAGATTTTAAACAATCAAGTGGGTTGCATCTTCGCAAATCGCGCCACAGAAAATCAGTCCCAGTTCAAACGTGCGACCAAATGCTAATTACTAAACTGCGCGGCTCACACAAAAACTGATTTTAACACGAATTTCTCTAATTCTTCATGAAATCAAGTGCAGTTTTTTGCGTAATTTATCGCATCCGGTCATGCTATCGCCGTTTTAGCATAAACTTTTTCTTGTAGCGCGAGTTATTCAAATATATTGCCCATAATAAAAATGGTACCAAGTGCGCCATAGAAAAGTCCTTCGCAGGCGGCTGTCATTAAATCGCATTTTTCTAATTTTTCATGAAATCGAATGCGGTTTTTTGCCTGAATTGTTATATTAATATGTTTTAAACATTTCGATATTTTCCCACTGTATCTAGCCAGTGCTAAAACCCTGTTTAGGGTTTCAAAGTAACCTGAAAACCCTAATCAGGCTTTAAAAGTAACCTAAAAACCCTAATCAGAGTTTGAAAGTAACCTGAAAACCCTAATCAGGGTTTAAAAGTAACCTGAAAACCCTGTTTAGGGTTTAAAAGCAGCCTAAAACCCTTATCAGGGTTTGAAAGTAACCTAAAAAACCCTAAACAGGGTTTCTAAGCAGTCTAAAAACCCTATTTAGGATTTCTAAGCCTTACAAAACCCTGTTTTCGGTTGTAGGGTAGGCGAAAACCCAATTTTGTGCTGCAGAATGTATTGTCTGGGCTAAAATTTACTTTACTTTGGAATCCAAAAGTGGGTTTTCAGGTCCCCCAAAAAATCCGCTGGGGGGACTTTTGCCGAAAAATCGGGCTTGGGGGGCCGGCCCCCCCCTTTACCCCCCAACGACATGTATGCTTACCATGTCACCGATTTTTTGCTACAGCAGATAAAAGAGTAAAGCCTAGTTTTGAGAAGAACAGGAAATGGGAATACAGAATGTAGCAGTTCTGTACATCTGCGAAGGGCTGTCGGCTGGTACACCGTTTCTAGCCGAGTTGAGAAAAGAATTCATCGAAAAAAAGAAATGCGATTGAACTACGCATTGACTACTAAACTGTTAATTTATGTTAATTTTATACTCAGCATGGCTTTTAAACGCTTTCTCAAAGGCTATTTTTAAAAATTTCTTCTAGGCCCAACTAGTCCTCTTCAAAAATTTTATCCCAGTGAAAAAGATCCTGTCTGCATCAGCGAAATGTACGTGGTCACTGAAATGCTATTTTTTGCCCAGCTATGCAAGTATTGGGTACTGGGGTATTGGGGGGTCTCAGGTATTGGTATTGGGTATTGGGTTTTTCAGGTATTGTTCGCACTCTACTTAATGGTGCGTGCAACTCAGGCTTTCCAACTGCAGGTAAGTTTGGAAGAATAACAATGTTTCAAGTTGTAAGTAAAGTTACGTGCACCAATGCCGAACTTCGATATAAATTAGGGATGCAAATGGTATCCGGTATTATTTGGTATTATTCGGTATTATTTGGTATTTTCTAGGTATTTGGTATTATTTGGTATTTGGTATTTTTTTGTACCAAATAATACCAAATAGTTTAAATAACTAAACAATTAGCTTTTAAGCGATAAATTCTGCATATTTTGCACTGTATACTCTGTCAGAGCGCTTCTGTTCAGAGTTTTCTCGTTATTTCTAATTTACTAAAAGTTTAACAATGCAGATACGCAGAACAAGACGTCTCTTTACCGTTTCTGAGCAACAAAAGAACAAAGAATTCTAACCAGTTTAGCTTATAACAACCATTCATGGAAAATTCTCAAAAAGTGGGAGGGGGCCCCATGAAACGACGCAAGGCGATTTAGGGAGAAGGGGGTCCGAAAATCGGGATTTTGGAATGACGTCGTTTATGGACGGCCCCTTTATCGAGACCGAGCCTAGACCGCAAACGTCACAACGTGCTGCTTGCCCATTTCCCGAGTCAGTGAAAAACACCCAAACTCTACTCGTTTTCTTTCTCGGCATGACTAGATTTCTTCTACATGCAACAAAAACTCTTCCACTGAGGCAAAACTTATGATTTTTGCTGTAGAAACAAAAAGTGTGACTTTGCGCTCATTCCAAACAGCTAGCGACCTGTTTACCAACTATTTGGAATTATTTGGTATTATTTGGTATAGAAAATACCATCTACTATTTGGTATTTGGTATTTGGTAATTTTTATACCATTTGCATCCCTAGATATAATTATCAATACGGAATGAGCCGAACCGGATTTTTGGGTCCGATCGGAATCGGAACTTTTTTGAAAATCGGCTTAAAATTTTGGAATAACCTGTTTTTTGGCAAATAAACAGTGTTTACACAACCATCCTTTACAATTCCATGCAAACATCCAGTACAAACAAATCACCATGTCAAACGATAACAATTCATTAAAATCGCCAACCATCAATAGGTAAAATTCAAAGCGCGTAAATTATACTTTGAAAACAACAATTTTTCAACGTTTTCAGTAGAGTGCGAACTGGTATTGGGTAGTGGGTGTATTGGGAGTGTTTGGTATTGGGTTTTTTATGCCCCAATGCCCAATATTAATTAGGACCTACTACTGTTGAATACTGTTGCTAAGTAAATTATAATTTTAATTTTAATTATATTTTTTGGAAATTTACTAATACAAGTAAATTAGTTGGTAAGTAAATTATAATTAAATTAAATTTCTACGAAAATAGGGAAAGTTAATTATAATTATAATTTGTAAATTATACTTACCAAAAATAATTTACTTAATTTACTTAAAATATACTTAATTTACTTACACACTTATCTAGATATTGCTGAACCTTTTTAACAGCATGCAATTGCTGCGTGAGTGTCTGCTTTCGGTATCTATACCTTTCAATGGCAAGCCATGCCTACAGCACAATTTTCCGCCCGCCCATCCACCGCCTCTCGTCTTTGCGCTTGTTTCTCTTAATCTCCCACAAAACAAACTACTCCAATTTATCCGCCAAGAAAAGAGTAGATATTAGGTACTTTTCAGCCAATTTTGCTATGCGATAGCACATGTTCAGTTCAGACCCATATAATTGTCTGTTGTGGATGCAAGCAAAAACTGACTGAAAAGCCACTTGAGGTTGAGGTTCTAATTCTGACGAACTGTCGTTATTACTGTTGGCAGACATCGGCTATCATTTTGGCTGAGGGGTGATAAATTTTCAAATTCTGAGGGGGTGGCTGAAGGGTGTAGCGGCGGGTGATAGGGGTTGAGAGATGGTAATTCAAAAAGTCCGATTTTTCGCTAGAATCAAGGTTTTTTGGCTTATTTTTTGTTTAAGTAGGTTGAAATAAGCTAGTCTGAGCTAATTCACACCTAACCTAGGTACACTTTTATCATAATATTTTTCCAAAAATCCTGAAGGAGGTAGCGGTAGCCTGAGAGGCTGTAGGTCGGAGCTTGAGGAGGGCAAACTCTCTCACCCTCAGCTCCCTTTGTCTATGTCTCTTTTTAACTTAACCTGTGACACCCTCGTTTAGTTTTCATTCTAGATAACTGTTATAGCATCCTTTCTTAGATGGAAGCAAAGCTAAAGGTGTTAGGCGCCAAAATCAGGCCTATTTTAAATATACTTAATGTACTTAATTTAATTAAATGTGGTAAGTAAATTTTAATTAAATTAAATTTCTCTCAGATGTGGTAAGTAAATTTTAATTTAATTATATTTCTCTGGGCATATGGTAAGTAAATTATAATTTAATTATATTTCAAATAAATTTACTTAGCAACAGTACTGTTGAACTGAAAAACTGACCTGAAAAAAATCAAAAAGATTGACCGATGATTACAGTAGGTATAGAAAGCCGTTTTTGCGTTAATAAACTAAAGGTTAAGAATGTCTTATCCTGCCCGCTTTTCTAAGTACAGGGTGGGCCATTTATCTATTCCCGGTTTCATATAACCATAACTTTTTTCCAATCAGATCGATTTTATTAAAATTTTACATACAAATGTCTTAACACTTCAAATTTTTACAGTTAAAATTTAAAATTAATCCTTCACTCTGGTCGCTAGTTATGCGTCTCCACGTGTCCGCCACTTTTTTCGATCACTTTCTCCAGCCTCAGTCGGTACTCCAGCATAGTCTTCTGCCGCATCTCGACCGTAATCTCTTCAAAGGCCATCCTGATGCGCTCTTTCAGTTCTGGAATGTCAGCCGGTCGCGTGGCATAGACTTTTTACTTGCCCATAAAAAAAAGTCGCAGGGCGTTAAGTCCGGGCTGCGTGGTGGCCAGGGCATGTTGGGGGATCCGCGGCCCATCCAGCGGTTTGGGAACCACTCGTTGAGCCATGCACGCACCGCCAGGCCCCAGTGGGAGGCGCCCCATCCTGCATAAAAAGCAGCTCCTCTTCCATTCCACTTTCAACCACCGCTGGCCAAGCCTCGTTCTGTACTACGAGTATAATTCACAGTGCAATAACGAACTTTTGAAAAGTTTACTGTTATTCAGACATTTCATGTCAGAACGCGCTAAAATTTTAACAGTAAAAACTTGAAGTATCAGGGTGTATCTATACAAAATTTCAGCAAAATCGGTCTGTGTAGGAAAAAGTTATGTCCTAATGAAACTGGGAATAGATAAATGGCCCACCCTGTAGTACACCAGTAATTAGCGCAATTTCTCTGTTCTTATCTAAGATAAACGTTTGTAATTCAATTGAAATTTGTCATTTTACTGATACCAAGGGTAGCAGCAGTGTGGTGCATTTTGAAATTCTGAAACTAGGTAAAGTAATACTAGGTAAAATGCTCGGACCCTTAACTAGGTAAAGTAATACTAGGTAAAATGTTCGGGCTAGGTACAAACTAGGTAAAGTAATACTAGGTAAAGCCATTGAAAACTAGGTAAAACTAGGTAAACCATTCAAATTATTAAATTATGCAGAAATAGATTATTTGACGACAATCGCATTCAAATAACGGAAGCGCAATCTAAATCTGCCGAATACTCTATGCGTTGACGTTTTTATGGATCAGCAGTAACTTGATTAAGGATCTTAGAAAAAATTTTCGATAGAATTGCATGCGAACATTTTCATTTATTATCATAGTTCTCATATGTGCGCAGTTAACAAATTTTCTTATTCAGCCTAATTGCCTTCACGGTTGAGTAAATTTCCAGCTTTTTTGCTTCAGGTTTACATTTAGGCTTAGAACACCAGGACTTAGCCGTAGATTACTGTTGTTTGGTATTGGGTTTTCCGTTTGTGTATGTGTATTGTACTGAAAATGCCAAATTTTTTGGCAGATTTTCAGTCAGGAATGCTAGGAAAATCAAATCTTTCAATGTCTGCTGCTTGAAACTTTGGATAGCTTTGAAATCGAGCTACATAGGCCATTTGAAGGCTTCATGAAGATATCTACTGTTTATTACTGCAGCAAAAACATCAAAATTTTACGATTCTGTTCGAAATTTTATCGACTTTTCCTGATCAAATACACATACACAAAAATACACATTTCGAGTAGTGTTTGTGTATTGTAATGTGTATCTGAATTTTCAATGTGTATGTGTATGTGTATATACTACCCCTCTAAAAATAGACTAAAAAAAGAAACAACGACCACGAAAAGCTCGAAAAGATTGAGGAAGGTAGTGAATGCTTATTGGTAAGTGTAAGTGGTGCATATTTTTGACAGACCTACAGTAGGATATGGTTGTGTGTTGTGGTTTTTAGGTACCCGAGTTTTGAACCTATTAGACCGGGTCTTATAACCGGAAAATCCCTAAATTTTGGGTCACATTTTTGCACCAGTTACAACAAGACCCGGCTCTTGTAGGTGGAAAATCTATATTTTACAATTAAAACTCAATGTTCTGCTTGAATTTCCCAACTAGGCCTCTTCAAACATTTAATCCCAGTGCAACAGATCCTGCCTGCATCGCTGAAATGTACGTGTTCACTGAAATGCAATTTTTGGCCCAGCAATACAAATATTGGGTATTGGGGTATTGGGAGGTCTGAGGTATGGGGAATTGGGTTTTTCCGGTATTGTTCGCACTCTACTTAATGGTGCCCATTTCTGTGCAACTCTCCTTTCCAACTGCAGGTAAGTTTGGAAGAATAACAATGTTTCAAGTTGTAAGTAAAGTTACGTGCACAATGGCCAACTTCGATGAGTACTTTGCTGCTTTCTCGCCTTTCATTCAATTTCGATAAGGTTGTTATTCCACTTTTCATAACCTTTTAAGTTAAATATCGGAGATCAAATCTGATGCCCACTCTGAGAAACCTGCCTAATGAGAAGCGGAACCAGAATTGGGTAAACTTGGGCCAAATGTTACTGTTGGTATAGGTATTCGAGTCTGAATTGGGTACGAGTATGGGTAGGTATTTTTCAAAATACCCATACATGGGTAGGCAATTTAAAAATACCCGGGTTCGGGTATAAATTGGGTATGCAATAGTAACTGTTACAGTTTTACTTTACGGTTACTAGAACACGTGAATTTTCGAATACTTTTGTAAATTAACATTGGCAAAAGAATCTAATCAGCTTTCTAGAATTTGGAGTATAATTTCTAATAGTTCTTCCTAATTCTGGGTCACCAAACACAGTTGTATAAAAAATTCAGCTTGCTGTAAATACATCCCAGCATTAAGACCAAGTGCATAGAAACGTTGTGACTTTCTAATTAAAGTCCAACTAAATAATTAGCCTTACAATGGTATTTACAGGGTTCGTACGCTGACTACAAATTGACCACTAACTACGTACATATTTTTTGGTCCCGAGTTTGTAGTCTCAAATCTTGAAATCTCAACGGTTGCTTACAGTTATTTTGTTACAGTTTAGGTGAAAATCATTAAATTAAGTTAAAATAAGCTATTCTGAGCTCATTTACACCTAATCCAGGGACATTTTTATTACAATTTTCTATACAAAATTTTTCCAAAAAATTCCTGAGGGGGGTAGGTCAGAGCCTGGGGGGCCAACCCCCCTCAACCACCCCTTTGCCCATGTCTGTCGCGGACCCCCGAGACGATTCTTTCGGCCCCCTCTGATCTTTGTGGCAAGTAATTTTTTGAGCAAATTTTTCGATTTTTTAGAATTTCAAACACGAACATTGCTAAAATTGCCTGTAAAAATAAATGCATTTTTAGCTCTAGAGCTCAAATTAGCAATTTTTTTGCGATTTTTACGATTATTTTGCGTTTTTGCCGGCCCCGTCACGTTGGCCCGTTCGTTTTTGTGATTCAAAATTTGCAATGGTTTTGCAATTTTACGCGAAACACCTAAGATATATTGTTTGTTTCTGGCCGAAGATGTGCTTTTCATTCCGGTTTTTGAATTGACCAGTTAATTAGTGAGAAAATTGTGCAAATGTAATGAGCTCTATAGCCGCCTCTATTATTAAATCTGGGGTGGATGAGCGCAAGCTGGCGTCCCTTATCTACAAATCTAATCGCTTTCTAAGCGCAGCTCTGCCATTGCGGCAAAGCACACGATCCTGCTAGGTTAGCCTAGCTCCGTGCTCTTGCTGCAACGTCGAGCCATTAATTGACAGAAAGCCTCTCTTAGCGAGAGCTGCAGTTTCGATGGAGGCACACGACTCTGCTGGGTCACTTCCTAGCAACCGTGCTTTCCTGTCGCGTCGACAGCGTCCGTTCGACGTTAAACTGCATTTTTGTCGGCTTTGGCACCCGATCTTGCCGTGTTCTCCCAGCTCCGTGCCTTTGTTGACACCCGAGCCAGCTAGTGCAGTGGCACACGAATCTGCTGGGCAGTTCCTAGCGCCGTGCCTGTCTGCCGCGTCGACAGCGTCTGTTCGACGAATGGCTGTGTTCGGTGTTAGTCGGCTCTAGCACACGATCTTGCTGGGTTAACTGGCTCGGTGCCTTTGCTGACGTCATTCTGATCTGATACAAAAACGATAAGGAGTAGCACGAGGTTTTGAGTAGAAGAGAGTTTGCTTATTGGAACAAACGGTGTAGTCAGAGAGAGCGGCTGTTCTTGTGCGTAAAATGACATACTCTGCAAGAAAAGAAAAAGAGGGATTATGTCATGATGCCCACCAGCGCAAAAGTCGCAAAAACGTTCGTAAGAGATGGAAAGTAGAGCAACACCGAGCAGCAGCAGCAAAGAAAACGCTGGTTCTGAGCTTGATTTGACTCAAAAGCTGCAGAAAACGATGTTTACTTGCTGGTTCAGACCATGATTTGACTCAAAAGCTGCAGAAAACGTTGTTTACTCACAGGTTCAGAGCAATTTGACTGAAAAGTTGAGAAATCGCGGTTTACTCACAGGTTCAGAACGATTTGACTCAAAAGCTGCAGAAAGAACGCTGGTTACTGACAGGTTCAGAGCAATTTGACTGAAAAGTTGAGAAAACGCGGTTTACTCACAGGTTCAGAGCGATTTGACTCAAAAGCTGCAGAAAACGCTGGTTACTCACAGGTTCAGAGCGATTTGACTCAAAAGCTGCAGAAAGAACGCTGGTTACTCACAGGTTCAGAGCAATTTGACTGAAAAGTTGAGAAAACGCGGTTTACTCACAGGTTCAGAGCGATTTGACTCAAAAGCTGCAGAAAACGTTGTTTACTCACAGGTTCAGAGCAATTTGACTGAAAAGTTGAGAAATCGCGGTTTACTCACAGGTTCAGAACGATTTGACTCAAAAGCTGCAGAAAGAACGCTGGTTACTGACAGGTTCAGAGCAATTTGACTGAAAAGTTGAGAAAACGCGGTTTACTCACAGGTTCAGAGCGATTTGACTCAAAAGCTGCAGAAAACGCTGGTTACTCACAGGTTCAGAGCGATTTGACTCAAAAGCTGCAGAAAGAACGCTGGTTACTCACAGGTTCAGAGCAATTTGACTGAAAAGTTGAGAAAACGCGGTTTACTCACAGGTTCAGAGCGATTTGACTCAAAAGCTGCAGAAAGAACGCTGGTTACTCACAGGTTCAGAGCAATTTGACTGAAAAGTTGAGAAAACGCGGTTTACTCACAGGTTCAGAGCGATTTGACTCAAAAGCTGCAGAAAGAACGCTGGTTACTCACAGGTTCAGAGCAATTTGACTGAAAAGTTGAGAAAACGCGGTTTACTCACAGGTTCAGAGCGATTTGACTCAAAAGCTGCAGAAAACGCTGGTTACTCACAAGTTCAGAGCAATTTGACTCAAAAGCTGTAGAAAACGCTGGTTACTCACAGGTTCAGAGCGATTTGACTCAAAAGCTGCAGAAAACTTGGTTGCTCACAGGTTCAGAGCGATTTGACTCAAAGCTGCAGAAAACGCTGGTTACTCACAGGTTAATCACTTTAATTCGTTTTGTGTTTATACTGTGCATGCGTGTGTGTTTTAATGTAGATTTATAATGTGTAGAACAGAATATTGCCTTCACTAGTAGAATCATATACAGTATAGATAAAAAAAAATGCCCCATCGCTTTTTCGGCCTTCACTCAAACGTTTCGTTCTCAGTAACTTCTTTACCGATTTGGCTCAAATTTTCAGCAAAAATTAACAACATGGTTGGCTAAATATTCCGCAAGTGTGGTGCCAAAATTCCGACTCATACTGGTTTTATTACCCGAAAACTAGGAATGAGGGTGGTCCACGCAAATTTAATTTTTTCGGTAATACAAGGAGTACAGGCCTGAAACTTGCAGGAATGATTGGTGTTGCTATTGGGCATAACATACTAAGCGGGCAGCCCTGTAGCTGAAAGGGCACCAAAATGGGAGAATTTCAAAAACATGAAGAAATGTGACTTTTCTTCGTAAGACCGGCAAAATGACGATTCTAAAGCTTTTCAATTTTCAAAAAACGCTGCAGGGATGGTTACTATGGTGTGGAACAGAGCTTAAATATCAGGTTCATTTATTTGTCGAACTTCCTGCTACAATCTATGTTGATTAACAACAGATTCAGTGCTTTGATTCTAGAAGGTGCAGATTTCTTAACTATGGGATTTTCACTCATGTTTTTGAAATTCCCCCATTTTAGTGCCCTTTGAGCTACAGGGCTGCCCGCTTAGTATGTTATGCCCAATAGCAACACCAATCATTCCTGCAAGTTTCAGGACTGTACTCCTTTTATTACCGAAAAAAATTCAATTTGCGTGGACCACCCTCATTCCTAGTTTTCGGGTCATAAAACCAGTATGAGTCGGAATTTTGGCACTAAACTGGCAGAATATTTAGCCAACCATGTTGTTAATTTTTGCTGAAAATTTGAGCCAAATCGGTAAAGAAATGACTGAGAACGAAACGTTTGAGTGAAGGCCGAAAAAGCGATGGGACATTTTTTTTATCTACGTATACTGTATATGGCACACAGAGTGCTTAGTTAGATCAGCTTTGTCACCTTTGGGCCGGCTTAAAATTTCATAATTTAAAATAGCCCCGAAATGAGCACTATGTAATTTAACACCTTTTTTGATATGCTGCTTGTTTAGTATCCAAAACCCCTCCCCAAAACAGATGTCGACATTTTTGCACAGCCCCCAGGGTCTACAAATTGACTACTAACCACTAACTATAAACTCGGATCGCTGGCTGAATTGACTACTAACTACATACTAACTCCAAACTGAAAAGCCTGAAAGCTTGGACTACTAAATACTAACTACAAACTAAAATTTGGTTGGGAACTAAGTCTAATTATGCGGTATATGCGGATGCGGTATTCTGGGAACCGCATAACTCATAACTACGCAATTTTGTTCAATTTTGGCCGCAAAATTGCCAAAAAAATGACAAAATTGTGCATAATAATTCTAGGGAAGAAAATTTTGAACCAGATTTGACTATTCCAAGAGCGAATTAAAAGCGTTTTGAGCTCAAATTTACTGAAAAATCGAAGTTACGCAAATGCTAACTTGATGATCTTTCGTTACTATTTTTATTATCTATATTTTACGGCTTAAGCCGGCGTAAAAGTAGTTTGACAAACACCAGTTTTTGCAGCAGAAACCTAATTTTTATCACTATTATCATACATGTAACAGGTCATCCGCCGATGGGGGGAGGGGGGGTTGGGGGGTCTGGCGCCGGCCGGGGGGGGGGGGGGGGTCTGAGCCAAAATTTTGGGGGAGGGGCGTGGAACACTAAAAAACGCTCAAAAATCGAAAAAATCGCTATTTTTTGGCTAATAATTGCCAAAAATCGCTAATTTGGGCTGAAATACAGCTAAATAGTGCTGTTTTGCAGGCGATTTTGGCAATTTTTGTGTGAAATTGTAAAAAATTGCAAAAATTTGCTCGAAAATTTACTTGCCAGAAAAATTGGAGGGGGGCCCGTGAAATCGTCTCGGTGGGGGGGTCCCCATCCAGGGGGGGTCTGGCCTAAGTCGGGTGGGGGCAGACCCCCCTGTTACATGTAGGACTATGATGTATTATGCGGTTTCTGGAATACCGCTATGCGGCATTTTACTATGCGATTGCATCCGTAACAACTGTTCTGGAATAACTATGTTTCAAGGTTAGAATATAGTCGTGTGCAAAGTGTGAACACCAATGACGAGACGACCCTGTCCACACTGCCACAGCCAGAGAGGCGACTGCTAGAAATGGGGTTCTGAACGCTCCTCCACCTTCAGTCAGTGAAGAGGAATCTGTCCTAGTGCGGTCCGATCGGGTTGTGTTGGCGCAGCTGCGCGCTGGTCATTCCTGGCTGCTGAACGCATATCGGCACCGCCTTGATCCAACGGTGCCCGAGACTTGTCCCACTGGTTGTGGGGCAGTTCATACGTCTAGTCATCTCTTCAACTGTCCAAGAAAACCCACCACCTTAGCTGTGGAGTCCTTGTGGCTCAAGCCAATGGAGGCCCTCAAGTGGCTGCGCTGTTGGCAGTAGAAACAACAACAACAACAACGAGACGACCCTGACTGAATGTATATCCAAATACATATTCAGTTTCAATATGTTTTTATGTCTTTCTTTCTTTCTTTCTATATTTTATGCAGTTGAAGCACATGTGACTCATACCACAATGCAGTGAAACTACAGTGGAAACGAGATGAGCACATTGACTAGAATATGCTAGAAGCGCACACACAAACACAGACAGTCATATAACGCATTACATAGTCGTTCAAATTCTATAAAATTACAAATTTACGTTGTACACGTTCAGCTTTCTCAATCTAACTGTCTTCCTAAATTCAGTAAGGCTGAGCTCAACAAGGTTTGTTTCTAGACTGTTCCACAGTTTGCCGTATACAGACCGAAATGAGGACATTGTTCTAGTAAGCGTGAACTGAGGCAAAACTATTTGCCTTTCATTCTGAACCAGACGTGCCGAACGACGCTGAAGAGGATTAGTATTGAACGAAAAGCAGTCTGGTGGTGTTACTCTTAAGCCATGCACGTACTTGTAGACCAGACAAATACCGTACTCAGTTACCGTACAATCCACACGCCTCCAGCGGAGACATTCCAACATATCAGCATACGGAATGCGAAAATTGTTCAATGTTAGTTTGCATGCAAATTTCTGAGCTCGTTCCATGGCGATTCGACTGTTAGCAAGTTGTGGGTAGACCAGCGGGGTTGCGTACAGCAGAGACGGTTTGACCACAGACAGATAGACTTTGCCGACAACATGCGGCGCATACTGTCGAACGATACGCGACACACAGCCGAGCATGCGCTTTGCAGCAGCTATTTTGAACGAAGCGTGCACACCAAATGACAGTCTCGGGTCTAAGAGAACACCCAGGTATTTGTAGCTAGTCACTCGCTCAATCAAACAATCACTTATGAACAAAGGAGACGACATCTGACCATGCAAAGGGTTCCCAGACAGAGTGAAGACCATGTGTTTAGTTTTTGGATAAGTTAGGGTTGAGAGAGAGTGTTTGAAAGTGTAATGATAAGGCCTCACAGTCGGCTCTGAGATCTCTTTCGGCATCATCGCAGTCGAGCACACGAACTAAGGCTAAATCATCAGCAAAAAGGATCAGATGTGAGGACAGATTCAGTGTACAGACAGAATTGATGTAGGCACAAAATAATTTGGGGCCCAAAGCACTGCCTTGAATTGTTCCGCTAATTACGGCACGTAAACTGGACTTGACGTTCCCTACACGCACGCACTGGGTTCGATTACACAGATATGACTTCAGAATACACAACAAATAGGCAGGCACATTGTAATCAGTGCTTAAACATTGAAGAAGCTTGCCTTGCGGCACGGAGTCGAATGCCTTCTGCACATCCCAGAAGACCGCTCCCACCTTCGTTGGCACTTGTTGACTCACGCACCTCTCCCATTCTCTGCACACAAGTGTTTCGAAATGGCATAAAGCATCGACCGTACTCTGCTTCAACCTGAACCCGAACTGCATCTGGGACAAGTTGGCATCGACGTACGGCTCTAACAGCTTGCACAAGTGCCGCTCAAAGATTTTAGAGATGATCGGTAGAAGCGAAATTGGTCGATAGTCACTAGGCAACATGGAATTATTGATTTTCGGCACAGCCGCAATAATGGCCTGCTTCCAGCAGGAGGGGAACGTACCTTCACAAATGCATCGGTTGAACAGGGCGACCAGTGGTGACGTGATCTGGTCACAGGTTTCCTTCAGCATCCGGACGGTAATTCCATCTCTGCCAGGGGCCTTACCCGGCTTCAAACGCGCAATCTCACTGGACACGAAATTGTAATCACAAATCCAATCAGGCTCAAGTGTTCCAGGGGCGGTCGTGGCCGGAAGAGGGGAAGTCAGCTCGATTGAATGCAGAATCGAACTGATCAGCTAGGACCCTGGCCTTCGAGTCATCATCCAGTGCCAGCTGCCCTACAGGTGGTTTGAGAGGGGGATTGGTTCTCGAGCACCCTTAGTGATCAGTCTAATGTTGGACCAGACCTCTTTAGGCTCGGCACACCTTCCAAACGAACTGACTAGGTATTCTTTCTTGGCACCAGCTACAGCTTTCCGAGTGCGGTGTTTAAGCCGTTTGTAGTGCCGTCGATTGCCCACCGTGCGGCTTTGCCGCCACCACCTGTATGCTGCGTTTTTTCTTCTGACAAGCTGTAGCACTGGCTTGGGCAGCCAGGTATTCCAGGGCTTTGGTTTTACGGCTTTCTGTGGTACCCGATTGTTGACCTTCTCCATGAATACTGCCTCAAACTGCTCTGCAGCCTCATCAACAGAGTCAGCAATTAAGACAATATCAGTGAGTTGGGCCACTTCTAGCTCATGACGCAGAGCATTCCAGTCAGCATTTTTATAGCATCTGATATGCACCGGTTTCGGCTTAGGAGGTGGCTGCACTGGGAGATGGACCCACAGCAAGCAGTGTGATTTCTCGATGGGGGCAGCAATGCCCCACCGAGTGTCGGTCCAGTGGAAAGGGACAAAAATATGGTCAATTGCAGTGGCAGACCTCTCCTGACCTTGTCGATTCTCGCGAATGTGGGTAGCTACATCTATCAGTTGACGCAGTTCTAGACCAGTACAAAAATTCTCAAGTTGCGTAAAGCTGCTGTTGTCTGGCTGCAGAGCATCTACGTTTGTGTCCCCAAAGATGACAAGTTTGGTAAGGGACTGGTCAAACTGACTGGTCAGATCAGAGAGTTGTTCAAAAAAGTCAGCAGCTGACATACGCGGCGGCTTGTACACGGAGAGCACAGTGATGCTAGCACTCACAGGCCCCAGTTCGACAGCGACTACTTCCAGTTCTGACGGTACAAAGATGGCGCTGTGAACCGGGCGTGGGTGTAAAGATTCGAGGGCATAAATAGCCACACCCCCAGCGTTGCTCGTTCGGTCTTTCCGGTAGAGTCTATAGCCCGGAACACTTACTGCTCCATTTGAAACCCAATGACTGAGTTTTGACTCTTGCACAGCGAATACCGCTGGAGAGTAGGAGCTGCAAAGTGCGCGGATCTGAAGCAGTTTGTCCCGCAGACTGTTCACATTGGCGCTAAGAGCCAAGACTTGCTGATGCGCGGGGTCTGGAATGTCACACTGAATGTCACAGTGTTCAGAGCCAGGCGTAGAGGGTGCTGATGGGCTAGCAGCGTCAGCTAGCGCACACAGCGGGGCCATTGGGCACTGCCAGTCCAATTGTAAATGTTGTTTGAATTTGGCGCCGAAGGCACACCTGGCATGGGCAGTGGCAGCGCACAAATTGCAGTTTACAACCATTGAGCGGGAACAATAGCCACGACCGCAAATAGTACAGAGCCTTGCACTGACCTCTGCCATTCCCCTCCAGGCGCAGATCAGAAGGGCGATACACAAAAGAAATTGGAAAAGCAGCAGGATCGCAGAAGGAAGACAGAATATACGTAGAACGAGAGCAGATTCAGGTAGCTGAGATGAGCGCGAATTAGCTGATCTAAGAATCATCTGGGAGCGATGTGTGTTTGCAGAGGAATATTCGGAAAGAAATCAGCGAAACAAGAGCGCCAGGGAACAGACAACAGCGCAGCCCAGCCCACATCACACCACCATCATCGCTGGGTTACGTTTACGTTTATGTATACGTTTACGTTTATTTCGACTGTTTCGGCGTCCCGCCGGGCATGTCAATACAACAAAGACACCATCAAAAATGCATACACATTTGGGAGACAATCGAATACAAGAATAAAATAAAACACACGCAAAAGAGTGAGAGAAGGCACTAACAGTACCCTAGTCACCGTAAGAATCACAGAAAAGTACAAAAGCTCATTAGAAAGTCAGTAGTAATATTGGCACTAAAACTTGCAACATTCCTAGCAGAGAAAACAACAGGATCCAAATTATTCCACAGAGAAACTACACGATTACAAAAACAGTATTTAGCAAAAACCAGTTCTATTATACCGGCAATAAAGTTTGAATTGATGACCACGCAAATGATTAACTGGAGCATACGTGAAGAAGTCGTTAAAATCCAGATCAACCAAATTGTGACAATATTTTAACACATCTTCAAATCAAATCTGAACCGCCGGACCTGCAGGGGTTCAAGCTCAAAAAATTTTAGCCGCTCAAAATAAGGACGGGGAGGGAGGCCGCATCTAGTAAGTAGTCGATGAGTAAAATAGCGCTGAACGCGTTCGACCAGACGTACATCTTGTAACGAGTAAGGAGACCAGACTGGTGTACTGTATTCCAACAAAGGACGAACGTATGACTTGTATGCACACACTAAAGCTCATTTACAAGTGGTGACAAAACAGCGAAAAATCATATTTGCAACACGAAAGGCTTTAGCTGTCTGTTCACGACAAGAAAACTTAATGTCAAAAGTTACCGTAATACCAAGATCACGGCACTTAGCATCAGCTGCCAGTTGAATTCCACTTAAAAAGTAAGGGGGCGTGCAAAAATTACGTAATGGTATTTTTGGCCATTTTCGGACCCCCCCTCCCCCCGGATAATCCACCGTAATAATTTTCTGACCCCCCTCCCCTAATTACGTAATAATTTTGCTACCCCCCTGAAATTTCGATTTTTTGAAGCGATAGAGCCCAAATTTTTGAGTTCAATTCCATGTAAAATGACGTTTTTAATAAAATAACATCTGTCTACAGTAACAATTAATAATTTTCTTCGTTTTCTTTATTGATGAGCTACAACTACATACATGTACGCATAGTCTTTAAATGCGTTTTTCAGAGCCAATTTTTAAAAACTTCTCACCCTTGTTAGAATGTTCTCACTCTGATTGGACAGGGAAATTTGACTTTATTCAGGAAATTTTGCTCTGAAAAAGCCGCTTGAACCCTGTAAAAGATCGAGTCGATAAGTGGTATACCCTTATAAACTCTTATCACACAGATGTCAAAAGTCACTGTTGCCATTTAACATTTGAAAAATTGGAAAGCCTTGACTTTAAACGTAGCTATTCTCTAATCTAAGCGTCCATCTAAGTGAAATTGAGAAATTGTAAGCCCAATGGCTTCAAATCGAGACTACATGTACATGTAGTGTACGTAAAAACAATTAAAATTATGACCACTTAGTGATTTCTGCACTTTAAAAAAATTACGTAATAAAGTCGTCAACCCCCCCTCCCCCCACCGTAATGATTAGTAATCTTTTGGCGAACCACCCCTCCCCCCTCATGCCATTACGTAATTTTTGCACGCCCCCTAAGTATATGCTTCTAGGTCAATATGTTTTCGAAAACATACATATTTTTGCAGTGGGCGTCTGTTATGCTCATACATCATACATGTAACAGGTCATCTGCCGAAGGGGAGGGTGTTGGGGGTACTGTTGTTTGGGTATGGAATTCTCAGGAATCGGTTCGGTATGGGTAGGTGTTTTTCGGCATACCCAGGAATCGGTTCGGTATGCGTAGGTATTCGCAAAAATACCGGTATACCGGTATTTATTCGGTATTTGCTAAAAATGTTTTACGAAGTCAAAACACTGAATTTCCCATTTACAATGTCATGGAATTGCTCATTTCCTAGGTCAGAGGTTAGAAAATTCATCAAAATCAGTGCGATTTGCAGTGTTTTAAGGAATTTTTTAAAATTTTTTTGTGGAGCGAAACTCGTTTCAATAACAAATTTTGGCTAAGAGAAATGCTTCCATTGCACTGTAGTTTTAAGGCCTGCTAATGTACAGTATGGAGATCTAACGAGCAGTGACGAAATGCTGGCTATTCTGTTGCTTGTGAGTGTACTGTACATAAAGTACATAGAGCCTTGATTATTAAGGAGCTGTGTGAAGTTAAGCCAAAACTAGACCAACGCTTTCTAATGACAAAACAAGTTTGGGACAGGGAGTAGGGTCACAGGACTAAAAATCATTCAAATTCGATATTTTGAAAGGATATCGTAATAGAATGTGTTTCTGCATGCCCCAAAAATACAAAATTACAAAGAAAACATTGTGATCATACGGAATTTTCGATAAAAATTGCACTAAGCTGGACAAAAAATACCGATTCCCAAATACCTGGGTATTCCCAAAATAATCGGTATACCGGGTATGGGTATTTATTAAAATACCTGGAATGGGTAGGTATTTATTGGGTAGGTATTCCCAAAAATACCCATTTTTCGGTATGGGTTCGGTATACCCAATCAACAGTAGTTGGGGGTCTGACGCCGGCCGGGGTGTCTGAGCCCAAATTCTCGGGAGTGGGGTAGGCACTAAAAACGCTCATAAAATCGCAACTTTGAGCTAAAAATCGTTAATTTGGGCTCAAATAAAAGTGTCGTTTTACAGGCGATTTTGACAATTTTTTGTGTCTGAAATTGTAAAAAATCGAAAAAATTTGCTCAAAAATTACTTGCCAGAAAATTGGAGGGGGTTCGGAAAATCGTCTCGGGAGTCCGTGGCGTGGGGGCAGGGCAGACAGACCCCCTGCCTGACGCCCTGTTACATGTATGTATGCTTATACTTTGTTACAGTATACGGTACTCCATAGCGACTTTTTTGGTTGTATCAAGTGTTTCGGAAAACATAAAACATAACAATCCACCCCTCACAGACAGTTACTTAAATTAATATTGCAGTAGTGCGAAGCTGAGGTGTTTGCAGTAAAGAGGAAATCGATTGATTGATGTGGATTTTTCGGCGGAAAAGCGGCAAACTAAACCAAAAGAACTTGCAGACTTTGCGCAAAAAAATATTAACTGTTCCTGCAACTTGGGCAGGTGTTGAACGTGTGTTCTTTCTGGCAGGAATTGTTCAAGGCACTATTGGGGCCGATATGACAACGATAAAATGTTTGACAAGTTTAATTGCTACTGTGGATCAGGTATACCTGTACCTGTACCTGATTATCAGGTAGATTTGCAATACCCACCTGATACCTACCTGATACCTGATCGGGTACTTTCGAACTGTACCTACCTGATTTTGGGTATATTTGGACTGAAACAGGTACAGGTATCAGGTACAAAGAAATGGCATCACAAGGTAGTTTAAGACCGATTTGTTCATTAAAAAAACGTGTTGGAAGGCTAATTTCTGAAAATTTTCTCCCCGTGGTTGGGCAGGCATCTTCATACTAAAAAGCTCCTAGTTTCTTCCAATATTATATTCAGAATGTTTTCAATTGCGTTTTTTGAAGGCAATTTTTCAATTTTTTTCGCCCTGATTTCACCCATGGTCCGACCAGTGATCTAAACATTTTACTGTTCCTTTTGCAAAATTCTGAGTAAGGCAGTGAATGAGTAAAGGCGAAGACAAATAGGGATATACTGGACAGGTGAAAAGGGGTTTACAAGAAGCGTTATCAAATAACAAATTTGTATCAAATTAAATTTCAGAATTTGGGTACCAAGCAAATTAATAGCAAGTTATTTTCTTCTGAAGGCTGAGCAAGCAATTTAATAGTTATTTAATTTCAAAATAAATTTACTCGGAAACACTAATCCGTAACAGCTCTTCTGGAATAACTATGTTTCATGGTGAAAATAAAGTCGTGTGCAAAGTAAAGTGTACACTCTAGTTATCTTATCAGTGAGGTTTCGAGCTAGCATTGGAAAGGATAGAACTACAATGTACAGTGGGCAGGTATTGAGAAAGTACCTAATATCAGGTATCAGCTACAGGTATTTCAAAAGTACCCAATCAGGTATCAGATATGGCTAGGTATTCACAAAAATACAGGTATTAGGTATCAGGTATTTTGTTAAAAAAGTTACAATACGGGTTTTAGCCGAAAAATCGTTCAAAATGCCATTTAGGCTTGAAAGGCAGCTTAAATCAGTTTCGTTACAGTCGTTTTAGGATTTTTTCGTCACGAAACTACATAAAATACTAAAAACACGCTTTCAGAATAATTGTAGAGGGTGCAGAATCGGTTTGTAAATCGATCTCTGGTGGTGTTTTACCCGTATGTCCCTCCTCTACTCAGTGGCTTGCTTACCCAGGATTTTACAAAGGAAGTGTAACCTCTGTTTAAATTTCTTTCTCGTTCGGCCATGGCTAAATTTGAAAATTAACGTCCAAAAACTGTTAAAAAGCAATGTGAGTAGAAAATTAGCAGAAATTAGCGGTTTTTGCAGCTTGAAAAGGCCTGGTTGGGTAGTTGGGCCACGACCCAACCAGGAAGGGAAAATTTTGAAAAATTAGCCTTCCAACGTGCTGTTTAATGAACAAATTTGTCTTAAACTACCATTTAATGCCGTTTGTTTGTACTTGATACCTGTACCTGTTTCAAGCCAAAAATACCCATAATCAGGTAGGTACTGTTCGAAAGTACCCGATCAGCTATCAGATAGGCATCAGGTGGGAATTGCAAATCTACCTGATAATCAGGTACAGGTACAGCCACAGTAGATAGAACCTAATTCTAAACCTCACTTTGAGTACGTATAGATTATACCATATACAGGGTGTGCCAAAAAAAACAACCCAGCAGAGTTTTTGCTATAGCAACCGCAAATCTCAACCGATTTGAATGAATCCTTTCTAAATGAAAGATAAATAAATTCTTGAAGGATTGATGTACCGTTTATTAAGATAGCCTGCTTAGTTCCTGAGATATTTGTCCTCAAAGTCAAAACAGAGATTTTGGCAATGAACAAGAGTGATAAAGAACAACCCAGCAGATTTTTTACTTTTGCAACCATGAATCTGAACCGATTCGAATGAATTCTTTTTTTAATGAAAGACTGATAAATTCTTCAAAGATTGGTGCAACTTTTATTGAGATTCATGGTTTAGTTCTTGAGATATTTGCCTTCTAAGTCGAAAGATATTTTGGCAAAGAACAAGAGCGATTCCGTTGCATTTCATAATAAAGCAGATTCCTACTGCTAGGGCTAATGATACTTTAGTGTTGAAGTAAACCGAGTTTCTGTGTCACCAGTAAAGCCTCCAAGAGCCCTTAGCAGTAACAGGAATCCGTTTTATTACGAAGTGCAGAATAATAAAAAAATCCCTCTTGTTCACTGCCAACATCACTGTTTTTAAATTGAGAGCCAATATCTCAGGAACTGAGCAGAGTACATTAATGAAAATTTCAGCAGTCTTTTAAGGATTTATTTATCATTCATTTAAAAAAGGATTCATTCAAATCGGTTGAGATTTGCGGTTGCTACAGCGAAAAATCTGCTGGGTTGTTTTTTTGGCACACCCTGTACATATACACATTCAAAAATCCAGTAGCAAAACAACCGTAGACGCTAGTTCTTTGTAAGCTAAAACTTGAAAAAATCGGTACCACTATCAATTTTGCGAACGCCGTCACGCGCTCAGCCGCTGGAGCGATGAATCAGCTTCTTTTACACACGGCAAAACTGGCTCGTAGTGCAGCCAACGCTGAACGCTCCTATGTAGTTGGACATACATACGGAAATAATCCCGAAGGATAACATCATACGTGTCCCTGAGTTGCCTGTCCACTGCTGTATCGCAAAGACAATATTTTAGCTGAATATGGGAAACGTAAGTTAAACTTGCAACTCATCTTTATTCCTTTACTTTACAGTCCATTCAGTTTCGCTTTGGTGCAAAAATATCGATTGGTTTAGATTCGTTCCTTGTAAACACCATACCATACATGTAACTAACAGGGGGTCTGCCGGACTTAGGCCAGACCCCCTGGATGCCCACGAGAGATTTTTTCGACGCCCCCTCCGATTTTCTGGCAAGTAAATTTGTGAGCAAATTTTTGCGATGTTTTGCAATTTCAGACTGAAAAATTGCCAAAATCGCCTGTGAAACAGCACTTTGTAGCTGTATTTCAGCCCAAATTAGCGATTTTTGACGATTTTTAGCCGAAAATTGCGATTTTTGAGCGTTTTCAGTGTCCAACCCGCTTCCCAAAATTTCGGCTCAGACCGCCCAACCTCAGACTCAGACTCCTCTTACGGCGGATGACCTGTTATATGTATGATATGAAAATATCAGCAAACGCCTTTACGAGATAATTTTAGTACTAGAATTATGATTTGGTTTTCATTTTAGTACTAGCTTCTTGGCTATATTTATAACACTTTTCAAATGCGTCAAAATATATTCCCAATCCTTTCTGCATGTTTTGATTGGAAAGAACTCAAGAAAGGTGGATTGAGCATAATTTCCAAAGGCTTCTTTGACATTATCACAGCAAATTACCACTACTGTACCAAATGCATACCAAAATCATACCAACCAAATTCAAACTGAATTAGCTAGTACTATACCATACCATATCGAATTCAAATCGTCAAGTTTATACCATACAATACCATATCAAATTCAAAGTTTGAACTTCTTAGGCATCCCTGAACACAAATCTACTTCTCAAAATCATTTGATAACTTCTAGAGCTCTACCACAGGTTTCGAGCTACATTCGGCCGGCTATCAGTTTCCCCCTGATGAACTGCCTTTCCAACTGGATGTCAATTCTCGAGAATGGATAAATTTGACCGAGGCATGTGCAGAGGGCGCCCAATCGATCGGAGATTTGACTAACTTTGAACCAATAGATCAAGCGGATTACGTCCAAATCTCAGAGACTGTCAATAGTGACTGTCGTCCTCGGTCAGGGCGCTATAATGGCCGCTTGCCCAAACACATTCGGGCGACGATTAGGAAAAGGCACTTGGGAACAGGAGAAGTGAGCGATACCGACAAAAAATTGGCTAGGATAATTAGAAGACGGGGCTTGTTTGAAAATGACGATGCAGGTCATATGGTTGCGGCCAGTCTGGGAGGAAAGATGGTCGACTTCAACTTGTTCCCCCATGATCAGAAAGTGCGTTTACGTTTTCTTTTCTTTTCATTTCGGCAAGTGCAATTGGCCGATAGGTTCTTTCTGAGATTGTCTTAGGCGCGGTAAAAGTAATGGGATAAGTAATACTTCACACGTTCATTAATACAAGGCAGTGTTAGGCGCAGTTGGTCTCAGACGCGGTTGGTGATATATCTCTTGCATACATGTACTAGGAGGGTTTGGGGTTACCCCCAGCTGGAAAGTCCAACGCGAGACAGGTTAGGGGCCCCAGCCCAAAAATACAAGTACCGTATAGTGCTGTTTAGAGTACCCCCTATTTATGCAACCCCGGGTACTATAAACGGCACTTAGTGCCATTTATTGTACCCGGGGTACTGTAAATGGAGACACATTTTTATTCTGAAGTGAGCAGTTATCAATACAAATCGTGCCAATATTACAGCATTTTTGGTGGTAAACCTTGTCTGTATGAAGAAAAGCAATAGAAAATGCAATCATGGGGGTTCTGACGTAAATGAAGAACCTATTTTTACAACTAGACCGTAATTTGAGCAAAGAACTTCACATACTATTGTTAATTTCTTATAGACCTGATTTTGTAGAGTGCCATATAAAGTACTCGGGTACTATAAATGGATTCTATTTTATCTTCGCAAAATCCTAAGTGCCATATAGTACCCGGGTACTATAAACAGCACTATACGGTACTAGTAGTGGCTTCAGTACTAGAAACTGGCTCAGAAATCACTAATTTTTAGTCTAAAATTCGCTTGAAACGCCTTTCGTAACCGAATTTCGCGTTCCCACTGCTGATATTTAAGAGAAATCGGTGTTTTTCGGAAGCCTTTTTGTCATCTTTTGCTTTTATTAACTGCCATTGTCTGCTGCTGGGGCGTGGGCGGCCCTCCCCGCTACACTATTGGTTAGGAGGTATGTACAGTATCTGTGTTCTCAACCAAAAATCGACACATAGCATAGATAAAATGTCTTATCGCTTTTTTTACCATCGACCTTCACTCGTAGCGAGAGAGCGAGAGAGCGAGAGAGAGAGAGAGCGAGAGAGAGCGAGAGAGAGCGAGAGCGAGAGAGAGAGCGAGAGAGCGAGCGAGAGCGAGAGAGAGAGAGAGAGAGAGAGAGAGAGAGAGAGAGAGAGAGAGAGAGAGAGAGAGAGAGAGAGAGAGAGAGAGAGAGAGAGAGAGAGAGAGAGAGAGAGAGAGAGAGAGAGAGAGAGAGAGAGAGAGAGAGAGAGAGAGAGAGAGCGAGAGAGCGAGAGAGCGAGAGAGCGAGAGAGCGAGAGAGCGAGAGAGAGAGCGAGAGCGAGAGAGAGAGAGAGAGAGAGAGAGAGCGAGCGAGAGAGAGAGAGAGAGAGAGAGAGAGAGCGAGAGAGAGAGAGAGAGAGAGCGAGCGAGCGAGAGAGAGAGAGAGAGCGAGAGCGAGAGCGAGAGAGAGAGAGAGAGAGAGAGAGAGAGAGAGAGAGAGAGAGAGAGAGAGAGAGAGAGAGAGAGAGAGAGAGAGAGAGAGAGAGAGAGCGAGAGCGAGAGCGAGAGCGAGAGCGAGAGCGAGAGCGAGAGCGAGAGCGAGAGCGAGAGCGAGAGCGAGAGCGAGAGCGAGAGCGAGAGCGAGAGCGAGAGCGAGAGAGAGAGAGAGAGAGAGAGAGAGAGAGAGAGAGAGAGAGAGAGAGAGAGAGAGAGAGAGAGAGAGAGAGAGAGAGAGAGCTAAGTAGGCGTTCAATAGCCATCAATGGGACATCATAGCCATAGTCGGAGAGGTAAGCTATAAAAGGAGCGAATCCGTCAATTCCTTAGTCTCTCTGACTGTCTGCTCTGAGAAAGTTTCAGGGGTATCACGTCCTTTCCTCGCGGACAGTTCCTCGCGCGACAGTTCCTCGCCGACTTTTCCTCGCGCGACTTTTCCTAGCTGCGATTTTTCCTCGCGCGACTATTCCTCGTGCGACTTTTCCTCATAGGAATAAAAACGTTTTATCTGTTTTGTACAGTACGCCATAACAACGTTCCAGCTGCTATCTACAGCCGAAAAACCATATACATTATACGGCGTACCCAGGAATTTGGAAAGGTGTATGTAAAATTTTGAAGTTGCCTAGTTGGGCCGCTGCCCAACAAGGGCGAGAAAATTTCGCAAAAATAGCCTTCAAAAACGTGTTTAATGAGCATTGTGAGCTTAACATTGACAGAATTTACAAGTTTTAGTAGTTTAAAGTGGCCTGGTTGGGCTTCTGCCCACCAGGGCGAGACATTTTTGAGAATTTAGCCTTCGAAAACGCATTTAAAATGTATTCTGAGCATAAAATAGACAGTTTTAGTACATAATTAATACATTTCTCTTATTTTTGTCTAATTTTTCCTCCGTACCTCCGCCGCAACAAATGCAACACACAGGGAAAAGTTATGAGCGATCCCTCTAAGATAGTTATGCAGGGGGCTGTTGCGATAATCGGAGACAATCGGAGTTAAACGCTTTTTGATAGCGAACACGAAGTTTGGGAGGGACATGACCAGCAGACAGCTCGAAATCTGTCAAAAATTTGGATACATTTTAAATTAGGTCCACCTACTATATTATCAAACTTCTCTCTACCACACTTAGTTTTTCGGCATCTTACGCGCGATCAGAAAACAGAGAAATAAAACAAGACTTTGAGCACTGTCAGGTGTACATTGCTGTCAAAGGTGATTTACGTACAACCGGCTAACCGATTGTCGCCGACCGGCCAGCTGACCTGTGCCCTGCATTAGGCTTGATAAGAACATACTGTACGTTCAGCACTTTTACTTTTACAGCATTTATTCCTACGAGGAAAAGTCGCGCGGGGAAAAGACATAGCGAGGAAAAGTCGCGCGAGGAAAAGTCGGCGAGGAACTGTCGCGCGAGGAACTGTCCGCGAGGAAAAGACGTGTAGCCAGTTTCAGGCACAGACACTGTTTTTCTGCTTTAGGTCAACCGAGGCAATGGCGGCTCCTACATAATCTGGCGTCTCTTTGAAGTCACAGCGGTGGCTTGGCTCTCCATCGTCCCTGAGAAATACAACCCCCGCATAGTCTTCCACGTTTGGCTGCACTACCAAAACTCCACCCGGCCCGACTCTTACTTCTACAGTATGAAGTTTCTGATAGACGACGACTGCTCCGACGACGCCAAACAGGTGGAAAAAGAATTCGTTCAGTGGGTCTGCAACCTGCACCTCAAATGCATCCAGTCAGTCCGTACCAAGGGTCCCATGACCAAGTCAGAAGTGATGGCCGAACTTCCTTACACTTGCAAAGACCGCGCCGCTCTGTTTGAGGAGTTGTTTGCTGAAGAGTATGAACTGATAATGACCGAATACATCAGCCTGACCAATGAGGGCAAGTACGGCTTTGAGCGTGAGATGTCTGGCTGGGACTTTGTGCCTGTGGTGGGCTCTATCAAACAAGTTGTCAATGGTATCGAGGACATTGCCAATGATTGTCCAGGGGCCGGGCTGCTCAATTTGGGTCTGGGGGTTGCCTCCTGCGCTGCTGATGTGTTCACCTTGGGCACGGCTTCAACGTTGATTAGTTCAGTGGGAAAAGGAGGAAGTCGTGTGGTGGGTAAAGAGGCAGTGAAGACAGTAGCCAAGGAAACGGGCAAGGCAACAGCTAAACGGGTGGTGCTGACAGCTGCCGGTGAGACGGTGGTGAAAGTGGCTGCTTTTAGTGCGATTTCAGCTGAGTTGTATGCACTAAGACTAGCACAAAAGTTGGCTTTGAGAGGCTATGGAGATTGAACGTTCATGTGAATAATGTTCCTGTGATATCAGTATGTTTGTCGATCGATATAGAAAATTTATAGTGGATCAATAGGACGTTTTGTAACAACACCCAGACTGTTTTACGATTTGTACATAAAAATTCAATCAATAAACTAAAGCAACATCACATTCAATCAGTACTCGAAACCAACTTCTGTTGTTTCAGTTTTCTCTTCAGCTCACCACTCCCCTGAACTTTGATCATTTGATAGTCTGCCAAAAATTGTCCTTCCGCGAACAATAACGGGAAAGCGGCGGATTTATTGCTCTGACGCAACAGATATTGACGCGCCGATTTCAACTGACCATCTTGGAACTCGCAATCCAGCTTCAGCCACTTTATCTCCGGTTCTTTCAGGCCGTATCGAGTGTCGAGTAGGAGCTTCAACTCCTCGAACTTCGGACAAAACTGGTGACCCAATAGGCAGAGGCGATCTTCGTCGAGGATTCGTCGAATCCGAAGCTCCGCCTCCCATATCTGTTCCGGTTTCTCGTCGGCCACTTCAAACGAGAACACGTGACTGGGTTTCGATTTGAGGGGCGAGGGTGTAATTGGTTGTTGGCTGGTCGGGTCGGATGACACGATACTTTGAACGTCGGTACTATTGCTGCAAACGATTCCCATGTCTAGGTCAGCTGAGAGCTTAGTCGAGAGTTAAATTGACCGATTAGCTATTGTTCTGTCTGCGTATCAAAGCAAACTTGTGGGATTCGTATCGGCACTTAATCAAGGATTTGAAGCACTTTAGATGCTGCTTGTATACCTTACGTGCAACTTTCGGCTGAAGATAGGACGATATGTGGCTGCAAAATTTCTGTAACTATATTTGATTGTTTCTGAAAATTGAAGATGCACATATTTTCTTTTAAACATAAAACAAATTCGTCTGAAAATGCCGAATTCATTTAAGAGTCGTTCTCTGAACCGATCGAGTTTCAGTATTCAGACCCCAAAATTGAAAGTTTGAGCTAGAGAGCTGTAAGTTGGCACACTAAAACATACCTATGAGTTATCTTTCAGCTGCAAAGGATTAGTGGATCTGAGGCTCCTGTCCTGAGATATAGCCTTCCGAAAATCGGTCTGCTTAACTATGGGACCAAAATTTCAAACTCGAATTTCTCGCTTCATACTCGGAATTCGGACCTAAAAATTGGGGGTTTTAGAGTACTTTTAGACTGCTTTAAGAAACTTTCGTCAAATTTTCGTTTTCAGACAAAAAAATTTTTTTTCGCCCCCTTTGCGCCCCCTAGCTCGTCTGGAACCCCCGCTACCCAGTTTTTTTTAATTTCAGAAAAATGTTGCGCTATCAATTACCTACCGTTTGGTGTGAAGCATTGTTTGCTCAGACTCGAAAAAGGTGAGAAAATTAAGGTCAAACATGTCCCGGTCGCAAAATTTTCGCACTTTTCTCAGGTCAAATATTTCCAAGTCCGGTTTTCCACCTCCTAGTACGAATTCGGACTTAAAAATTGGGGGTTTTAGAGTACTTTTAGACTGCTTTAAGAATTTTTTCTCAAATTTTCGTTTTCAGAAAAAAATTTTTTCGCCCCCTTTGCGCCCCCCTAGCTCGTCTGGAACCCCCCAACCCAGTTTTTTTAAAACTAAAGCTTTTCTAAAACCCCCAATTTTTAAGTCCGAATTCGTACTAGTAGGTGGAAAACTGGACTTGGAAATATTTGACCTGAGAAAAGTGCGAAAATTTTGCGACCGGGACATGTTTGATCTCAATTTTCTCACGTTTTTCGGGTCTGAGCAAACAATGCTTCACACCAAACGGTAGGTAATTGATAGCGCAACTCTAAAACCCCCAATTTTTAAGTCCGAATTCGTACTAGTAGGTGGAAAACCGGACTTGGAAATATTTGACCTGAGAAAAGTGCGAAAATTTTGCGACCGGGACATGTTTGATCTCAATTTTCTCACGTTTTTCGGGTCTGAGCAAACAATGCTTCACACCAAACGGTAGGTAATTGATAGCGCAACTCTAAAACCCCCAATTTTTAAGTCCGAATTCGTACTAGTAGGTGGAAAACCGGACTTGGAAATATTTGACCTGAGAAAAGTGCGAAAATTTTGCGACCGGGACATGTTTGATCTCAATTTTCTCACGTTTTTCGGGTCTGAGCAAACAATGCTTCACACCAAACGGTAGGTAATTGATAGCGCAACCTTTTTCTGAAATAAAAAAACTGGGTAGGGGGTTCCAGACGAGCTAGGGGGGCGCAAAGGGGGCGAAAAAAATTTTTTTTCTGAAAACGAAAATTTGACGAAACGAAAGTTTCTTAAAGCAGTCTAAAAGTACTCTAAAACCCCCAATTTTTAGGTCCGAATTCCGAGTATGAACCGAGAAATTCGAGTTTGAAATTTTGGTCCCATAGTTAAGCAGACCGATTTTCGGAAGGCTATATCTCAGGACAGGAGCGTCAGATCCATTAATCCTTTGCAGCTGAAAGATAACTCATAAGTATCTATTAGTGTACGAACTTACAGCTCTCTAGCTCAAAGTTTCAATTTTGGGTCTGAATAGGGCAAAGGACCAAAACGCGATCTGACCAGAGAACGACTCTTAAATTTTTTCTGAATTTTCGACTAAAAATCGTCAAAAATCGCTAATTTAGGCTGAAATACAGCAAAAATGTGCTGTTTTGCTGGCTATTTTGGAAATTTTTGTGTCTGAAATTGTAAAAAATCCCAAAAATTGCTGAAAAATCACTTGCCAGCAAATCGAGGTGGATGGGACGAAAAATCGTCTCGGGAGGGGGATCCCCATCCCAGACCCCCTGTTACATGTATGTATGGTTTGTTAATGTTGACTAGCGTGTACATTACATACAGTGCACCATACATGTAACAGCTCCGGGCCGACCTGGGGGGAGGGGTTAGGGGGGGTTTCCTCAGGTGGGGGGTCGAGGGGGGTTTCGTGTGGTGCGGTGTGGTTTACTACTGATCTGCCGATAAATCTCCTTCAGTACTTGACCCCCTGTTACCGTTTTACTTTTACTCATTTACAATGTGTGTTACAACTCTTAACGGAAAAGTCGTTTCACGACAGCTATCGGAAATGAAATTCTGATAGTTTTCGTCTCTCGAAACTAAACACATGTTTCTTCGGCAAAATTCGCCGATACGCGAAACTACATTGGCTAAAGTTATCTGCAAACGCACAAAGCCGAAACTATCCACAAGTTTCTAAAGTGGCAGTAGAGTCGCAGGGGGATAATCGTGTCCTTTCTACCGCAGGCTTACAATGGTTCTTATGTAGTTGTCTAGTGGCAGGGCAACTGGTTGTGCCAAGGAAAACTCATAATCGCGGACTCAGCAGGAGTCCGACCAAGAGTGTGTGCGTGTCCATGAATGGACATTTTACAATCGCACGCATGGCTAAATCTGTCTGCCGCGCGCCGCTCACCACTAAACGACTGTTTTCGTTTAGATAAGCGCTTTTTTTGCTATGCTGCTCGCTGCGGACCGATAAGGCTGCTTGCTCGATTGGTATGTGCATTAGTTCTGATTTTTTTTCTCTTTCGCGAAGTATTGGGTATTGTTCGAACTCTACTGAAACACTGTTTAGAATTTCTAAGCCTTACAAAAAGCCTGATTAGGGTTTGAAAGTAACCTAAAAAGCCTAATCAGGGATTCTATGACCTGCTAAAACCCTTTTTTCGGTTGTAGACTAGGCGAAAACCCTATTTTGTGCTTCAAAATCTGTTGCCTGGGCCGAAATTTTCTTTACTTTGGAACTAACATGTCCCCAAAAAATCCGCTGAGAGACTCTTGCCGAAAAAGCGGGCTTGGGGCGGTGACTTTACCGCTTTAGCCCCCTCCAAATGGTATGTATAATATAGTTAAAGCCGTTTATGGTACTGGGACCATATATGGTGCCATATATGTTTGGTACCTAGGCTTTAGTGGCATCAAATATGGTAACCCCACGTTCGGGGCTGTTGTGGTCAGGGATGCCTAGCATACCAATATTGCACTAGTACTAAAATCTATCTTTGAATTTAGTACTAGTACCATACCAAACCAAATTCAAAACAGCTCCTTCAATACTATACCATACCATATCAAAAACAGACGCCTTTACCAGATAATTTTAGTACTAGAATTAATTATGATTTTGGTAAGGCCTTTTCATTTTAGTACTAGCTTGTTGGCTATATTTATAACACTATTCAAATGCGTCAAAATATATTCCCAATCCTTTCTGTATGTTTTGATTGGAAAAAACTCAAGAAGAGTGGATTGAGCATAATATAATTTCCAAAGGCTTCTATGACATTATCCCAGCAAACTACCACTACTGTACCAAATTCATACCAACCAAATTCAAGCTGAATTAGCTAGTACTATACCATACCATATCAAATTCAAACTTTGAATTGGGTAGGCATCCCTGACGGTGTTAAGGGACGGCGTCAAAATGGGCTAGTGGATCTGGTGCCAGATCTTGCATTTGCCCCCAGATCTGGCCCAAGATCTGTGCCCAGATTTGTGGCAATGATGGGCCCAGATCTGGGGTAGAACCCCAAATCTGGCTTCGCCGGCCGAACTTTTTAGCCGGCGCTCTTCGTCGGCGCCCTTATAAAAAGTGCATTCGTAATTAGGGCTGGGGCGGGGCAGAGCTTTATGGACAACACCAGCGCTTAGATACCCTTACACATTATTATTAAGCTACGCGGCGACTTTTATTGCCCTGAATCGTGAACTGGAAAAAGCCTTTTGATTCGAATTATTCGGTCAACGGCCACACCTCCAAGCGAAACCTTGTTTTTATTGTCGCAACTGTGACTCAAAACGCTACGGCAGAAATGAGTGCCAAATTCCATTAGGGGCCGTCCATAAACTACGACGTTCAGAGAGGGGGGGTGGGGGTACCCCGAAAAACGTCGCAGAACGTCGGAGGGGGGTGGGGGTTGATGCAAAACGTTGACGTATTTTTGGCCTTTTTTGGTAAGGTTTGACGATTGCAGAATAAGCAAGAATGCAGAGAAAGTCAAACGGTTTTTGACACATTTTTGTAGTTGTACAACATACAGTATGTTAGCGTGATTTGTACAGGGTGTGCAAAAAAACAACCCAGCAGATTTTTTACTGTAGCAACCGTAAATCCCAACCGATTTGAATAAATCTTTGAATGAAAGACAAATAAATTACCGATTGGTAGAGTTTTCGTTAAGATGCTCTGCTTGGTTCTCGAGATATTTGCCTCAAATTTGAAACACTGATTTTGGCAACGAACAAGAGTGATTAAAACAACCCAGCAGATTTTTTTACTGTGGCAACCGCAAATCTCAACCGATTTGAACGACTCTTTTTTAACTGAAAGTTAAATAAATTCTTGAAAGATTAGTGAAACTAACTGGTAAATACGTATGTGAACAGAACAGGCATAAATTTTTTTATCATTCATTTGTGATTACGCAGTCAGAAAAGCAGCTTCAGATTTTGAACGAAAATTCGAAAATTTTATTTCGGGGGGGGGGGGGGGGGGGTCCTCCCAAACGTCGTAATTTTTATGGGGGGTGATAATGAAAACGTCGGTAAACGTTGGAGGGGGGGTGGGGGTGCAAAATTTTGAATTTTTGAACGTCGTAGTTTATGGACGGCCCCTTACAAGTTTTACTCTGGCGCTGACAACTGAGAGTCAAGATCGTGTTTTCTAGCATCGTTTTGCAAGGCTGGAACTACTGTGGAATACATATATGTATATGTATATGCAAAAAATACATATTATGTATTATTTTTCGAATACATGTATGTATATGTATATGTTTATGTATTCCTCAAAGAATATGTTTATGTATATGTATTTTTAGGCCACTATGTATTTAAAATACATATTTGAAAATACATATTGAATTTCTGATGAAATGCTGCATTTTTAAGTCTCATCCTGCCAACTACAGCAGAAAATTACGTTTTCTTTGGGATGCGAGTGTCTAAATTTGCTGCAGTGGTAAAAAAGCCACAGATTTATTGTTTAACTAAATAATATCATTACCGTGTAAAGTGGTGCCAGGCGACCAAAAGGAGGTCTAATGAGAGAGCATACATATATTGTAGATTTTCAAATTCAATGGATAAATGGCAGGAGAAAATGCTCTTTTCTTTTGATAGTTGACCTAAGCGAAATTATTGGCTATTGCGGTTTCAAAAACAAAGTTCTCTCTTATACAAAATGACTGAAATGGAGGATTTTTAACAGAAGTTAAATGGGGGAATCATTAATTAATTAATTTGGCTGAGGTACTGAAACAATTTTATGCCAATCAAATCCAAGCATAGACCCTTTCTCATGTCAGTAACAAACAACTGTTTTAGCAGCATTTTTTAAACTGAAAACTGGCTTTGAAAAAATATGTATATATATATGTATCTTATGTACATATTTTTTGAAAAAATACATATTACATATTATGTATATCTGTTCGACTTCGGAAAACATATACATATATGTATATGTAAATGTTATCTATTCCTGAAATTCAATATTTTGCCAACGGTAGCTGGAACTCGGGCACAAATAAGCCGTTTGTACATGTAGTAGGCGGACGGATACGGGCACAGTGAGGGTGAAAATTTAAGCGTCTGACGGTGCTGAGACTGCAGCCCGGAAAATCCGAAATTTCCCGGCCAATACTCGCTTTTACATCACTGGCACGAGCACCAACACTGTAGCCAAATTCTTTATTACGATGATGAGCGGCCTTAAAACCAGTCGAATCGATGGTCCGCTTTGCAGCCACAACCATTCCAGCAAATCTCTCATGTAAACGGATTCGACCGCGGCAGGGGATCGACTGAGAACTCTTTTCTGGAGTTTGGACTAGGCAATCAGAAGGGGTGTTTGGGGTAAGACCAGACGATGTAAAAAGCCAGTCTGCATCAGGAGAAGAAGTACAGTAGACTCCGGGGCACTAGTTTGCAGTGTAGATTTTTGGTGGCTTTGCCCAGTAGGAACAAACCATCAATCGTCTGACATTTTGGCGCTACGTTTTACTACAAGGACATATAACGCGGCGTTGGGAAGGGGTTCTACCTACTGTGGGAAACATATATGTTTTATGTATATGTTTTAAAACATAAATATGTTTGTTTTTGGGAAAACATATATGTTTATGTTTCTCAATATGTTTGCATGTCAAATATGTTTTGTATTTATATGTTTTGAGGCCAATATGTTTATGGAAACATATACATACTTTTGCTATAGGAATTCATGATTTCAAGACTTTTGGTTGCTGTTTGACAGTAAACTTTTCCAAAATCTGACTTTCGCTTAAACTTATTGAATCTGAGTATGCTATCTAACTTGTTGCAAACCGTTTTAAACAGGAAATTCAGAATCTCAAGATTGAATTAACGAAAATTAAGACAAAATATAAGTGAATAAGCGACTTTTACACAAATATGTTTTGTGTTTAAAAATATGTGCATATTCAATTTTCAGAAACATATAACTATATGTGTTATTTATATGTTTGATTGGCGAGAAACATATATGTATAGTTATATTAATATGTTTTGAAAATTTCGATATTTTCCCACTGTAGCTCTACCCCAGATCTGGGCACAGATCTTGGGCAAGATCTGGCACCAGATCCACCTAGCCCATTTTGACGCCGTCCCTAACGTACGAGTAACAAAGCAGCATTTGCTTTTCGGCCGTTCATGCGCAGTCTGAAACCTGATCTGAACGGGTTTACCCGACCCACTCACAAGACCCCATAAATTTAGTTCCAGTTTCCAGCCAAACTGGCTAACTTGCTTCTCACCTCAGGTAACACCGTGTCTAGGAGTTAGGAGGCTAACTGGCTGTGCTAACTATGCAGATAGATCCGGTAATTAACTTATTGAGCGTGCAATTAGCGAACGACTTGCGCAATAGGTGATGAGGGGAGCAATCGAATCAGAGCCTCGAGAAGACACCCGCTTTAATCAACAGAACGCATCTTGGCCGGCCGTCCGTGTATGGGCGGTGCGGCTTCAATCCCCTAAACATTCATGTGCCACCGACGGTAATGTAAGCTGACCATAATGTAGCACGTCCATTTACGGCCGGCAGGCAATTCTAAACCTATGTTCTTAATACTCTCTTTTTATGCTCTTAAATTACCGCTACATCTGGCTCGCCACTACTCCCATTTATAGACATTCGTACGTACATGTGTGATAGGCTAGCTAGCCTAAGCCTAACGTCTACTGTATTAGTCTAAGCCTAAGTGTATGTAACCTAAAGACCTTGTGGTAGGCTTAAAATTGCTGCTCTAAAAGGTGCTAGATTTTTGCACACCCGTTCAGGGATGTGTGGTATGTTTTTTCCGTATTTTTTCCGGAAAAAACTCAAGCTTAAAATAACCAATTTATGTCATTTTTCAGATAAAAAATGGACTTTTGAGATGTACAGGGTGTGCCAAAAAAACAACCCAGCAGAGTTTTGGCTGTCGCAACCGCAAATCTCAACCGATTTGAATGAACCCTTTTTAAATGAAAGATAAATAAATTCTTGAAAGATTGATGTAACGTTTATTAAGATAGCCTGCTTAGTTCCTGAGATATTTGTCCTCAAAGTCAAAACAGAGATTTTGGCAATGACAAGGGTGATAAAGAACAACCCAGCAGATTTTTTACTTTTGCAACCATGAATCTTAACCGATTTGAATGAACCCTTTTTTGAATGAAAGACTGATAAATTCTTCAAAGATTGGTGCAATTTTTATTGAGATTCACAGTTTAGTTCTTGAGATATTTGCCTTCGAAGTCGAAATAGATTTTGGCAAAGAACAAGAGCGAGTCCGTTGCATTTCATAATAAAGCAGATTCCTACTGCTGGGGCTAATAATACTTGATAGTGATAGTGCTATGATAGTGTTGAAGTAAACCGAGTTTCTGTGTCACCTGTAAAGCCTCCAAGAGCCCTTAGCAGTAGCAGGAATCCGTTTTATTACGAAGTGCAGAATAATAAAAAATCCCTCTTGTTCACTGCCAAAATCACTGTTTTGATTTTGAGAGCCGATATCTCAGGAACTAAGCAGAGTACGTTAATGAAGATTTCAGCAATCTTTTAAGAATTTATTTATCTTTCATTTAAAAAAGGATTCATTCAGATCGGTTGAAATTTGCGTTTGCTACAGCGAAAAAACTGCTGGGTTGTTTTTTTGGGCACACCCTGTATATTATAATTCGTGATTTACATATATCTGTGTAAGACGGGTATTTCTGTTCTGAAACGACTCAGTAAGGGAAGCCATCAAAATAGGACCCCAAATTTGGCCCTAAATTTAGGTCTGGAGCCCAAATTTGGTCCTAAATTTGGGCCCAAATTTGGCCCCGAATTTGGGCCCTCAATCCCAAATTTGGGGTGGCCGTGTCGGCCGGCTTGCTTTTTGTCACTTTTTTAGCTGTTCTGTTATTCAAATGAACCTACTAGACGGACCGACAAAAAGCTTATCGTTGCGCGCCGGACACTTGTGGCTCTAAACGCATTACCGAAGGCCTTGGCCTAAGGTCTAAATGCAGCTAAATATTAGATGCACTAATTGCAACATGAGTGACCATGCAATGCTTTTTGCACGTAACAAAATACAGTAATTTGCCATTTCCAACGAGACAATTTTAGCATAAACAAACGATGGTGGTCCAACTATGTACGTGTACCACCTATGTAGCAACTGTCCTTTAGCTGTAAAATTTTCTTTCGGGCACCTCAGCATTTATTTGTAATTGCAGCCACCACAGACTCGTCTTCCGCAAAGGTAGGAAACAGCTTCTTAATGTGCTGCACAATGGCTTGGTAAAATGGAACTTCTTTGAGTGCCTACGTAATAGGCAGAGGATCTACGTGCGGAATGTGGAGGAAAGCACAGGCGTCGAATGGTGCTGTTGCTGCAGCCAGGAAAGTCGGAAATTTGAGCACTTATGCTGTCTCTAACATCCTTGACACGACCTCCGACACTTATTCCCACTTCGGTGTCGCGGTGCTGGACAGCCTTGCTGCATCCCGCAGCCAAAATACAGCGTCTAGCGGCTGGCACAATATCGGGATAACGTTGGTGTACAGGAATACGACCGCGCGCGGCACGTACAGACTTTTTCGCTACAGGCGAGGGGAGCTCTTTCGCCTCTTCAGGCGTTTCTCCGCTTGGTTGAAAAACCCAGTCATTCTTTGGAGTGGGAGTTGACACCGGACTAGGTAGCAGTTTAGCATGTTCTGGTGTTAGCCCGGACGGGGTGAACATCCAATCACTGCTATCCGTGCCAACACAAGCTGACAACGTGGTAAAGCTGTGTTGAACGTTCAATAAAACCAGAGCAGTTTTTGTGGGGCCGGCCAACAGCTTCATTTGAATAACAGAACAGCCAAAAAAGTGACAAAAAGCAAGCCGGCCGACACGGCCACCCCAAATTTGGGATTGAAGGCCCAAATTTAGGACCAAATTTGGGCTCCAGACCTAAATTTAGGACCAAATTTGGGGTCCTATTTTGATGGCTTCCCTAAGGCGCTAGAAAGCGTTAGAAATCATAAAACCAGGCTAAGGTATGTTCTCAGAACCTGAGCTGGAGTTTTTTCCGCGATTTTTGGAAAAAACCGAAAAAAAAACTGGAAAAATCAGGCCAAGGTTTTTCGGAAAAATATCCATCCCTGCTTCAGATCTTTTGCTCCAAACTTTTTATCCATTTTCCAATGTCCGATATACTGGTAAAGTAAGCAGGGAGGACATTAAAATAAGCATTGCTGATCAGTGCTGAAACACTCGGCTAGCAAAATATTCCTCATGAAACCTTACTTTTCATTTCGTTCAGTCCGTATGTGAATACGCTGATAGATGTCAGTGGTAAAATATTATTTGGAATAAGTCTGCATGCACCAATGTACTAGCTAGGTGCTAGCGGTTACTTCCTACTACTAGAAAGGACAAATCACCCTTCAGCTTCACCTAACTAGCATCACACGAAAGAGCGTATAGGGGCGCCGCGTCATTGGCTCAGTGGGTAGCTCGCTGCCTCTGAGTCACGGCGGTCCCTGCATCCCTAGCGGTTGTAGTGGTTCATCCTCTCGGCGCGGCAAGTTTCTTGCTGCAAAGAGTTGGTCGTCGGCACAACGCTCCACCCAGGCCACCGAAAATGGTTACAGTGAGTAGGTAAATTGGGAACCAACTGGATCTGCCGTTGCACCGAAAGCCGCTCCAAAAAGCATGCCGCGTTGGAGGCAAGATCAACGACGTCAGGAGCCGTCTGAGAAACCAGCAATAAGGCCAATACCGGTTTGGTTACGCCGGGCGGCCGTTGGGAGCTGTCAGCACCATGACGTCACCACGCCAGGCACTCTCTTAGTACCTTGGCGCCCAACAGCATGGCTTGAGTGGCTTGGCAGTGAAAGAAGGGCAAACGTCCGAGATGACGATATCAGGGGTAACGAAATGGACCGTGCAGGTCTGATCGTAGGGCTGTACTTCGTACGGCCCCCCGCCAGATCGGATCGGATCGGATCGGAGCGTATAGGGATCCTCGACCCAACAATACAAGTACTCATACATGTACTAGGGGGTTTCAGGGGACCCTCCTATCTGAAAAGGCCAACCCCCTCGAGACAGGTTAAAGGACCTCCCGACGCAAAAATACAAGTACTAGTAGTGGCTCCCAGTACTAACAATCTGGCTCTGAAATCACTAACTTTTAGCCTAAAATTGGCTTGAAAAGCCTTTGGGAACCAAATTTGGCGTTTCCACTGCTGATATTTAAGAGAAGTCGGTGTTTTTGAAAGCTCTTTTTGTCATTTTTTGCTTGTTTTTAGCTCTAAAACGCTATTTTGCAGCTTAAAATATTGATTTTTAGCGTCCTTACTGAAAAAACGTGCTAAAACGCATTTCCAAGCGTTTTGGAGCTTTTTTAATTTTGGGACCCCTCCCTCGACTCCCCACCTGAGGGAACCCTTCTACCCCCATCCCCAAGGTTACATGTATGCAAGTACTAGCTGTTAATATCAATAATAATGTTTAGCCGTCTAAAACGTGCCAAAACTCACTTCTAAAACTGTTAATTAAATTTTTCTGTTGAATCGGCGTTTCAAACTTCCGTCGTTTTTCACACTCGCTCTTTAAGTAGCACCAAATTTGAAATAGTTTCTGAAATAATTCGATTTTTGCGGTATATACGGACCTTCTAAGCTACACGCATAGACAGAGAGGCATGTGATTCTAATCGAATTACGTTCCCATAAAACTTCTGCCACTCAATCAGAGGCCATCTAATTTATTTTGCCTTACTCCCCCACCTAATATTCGATCACCGTGTTTGGGCAGAACGCGCTGGACGCCAGAAAAACTGGCGCGACCGGTTTAGGAAATTTTATCTCACTTGTTCATCGCCCAGTGACACCGCAGCGGCTGGAAGATTAACGACCGAAGCCCTTGGCTCCCGTTTTTCCGCGCCACTTCAAGCCGCTTCGCAGGTTGGTTCTTGTTGTTGGTTTAACCGCCACTCTTTGGGGCCTTTCCTCCGTATATCAACACTGAATTCTTGGTATAACCCCTTGCAACATACCAAGTAGTTGGCCAACCTATCGAAAGCAAACAAAAAATGAAGGTAAACGTATCTGGAAGCTGTTTGGGACCCCCTCGGTAACGCGTTTTCAACTAGTCGCAAACTGAAAATTTGTTGCTTTAGATGTTCAGATGAGGCTTGCAGTTGAAATGATTAAAAATAACTTTCAGTCTACTGCACTAAACGAAAACAATCTGAAAACAACCTATCGGAAAGCTGGACCGAACATATCGGAAAGCCTAAAACTTTCCGATAAAAACCTAGTGATTTGCAAAGGGATTTTTTGCTTGGGTTTAGGCTTGGAATTGGGCTGGGACTTAGCTTCAAGCTTAGGCTTAGGCTCAGCCTTGGGTTGTGATTTAGACTCACGCTTAGGCTTAGACTCGGAATTGGGCTTGGACTTAGGTTTAAGCTTAGGCTTAGGCTTGTCGTTTTGCTTTAGGGTTAGGCTAAGACTTATGTATGCTTAGGCTTCGCGTTAGGCTTAGGCTGAGGCTTAGGTTGTGACTTAGACTTGCGCTTAGGCTTAGGCTCGGAATTGTCCTTGGACTATAATTTTAAGCCATACATGTAACAGGGGGTTCTGGGGGGTCTGCCCCCCACCCGACTTAGGCCAGACGCCCCAGATGGGAACCCCCCCCCCCCCGAGACGATTTCACCGACTCCCCCCTCCGATTTTCTGGCAAGTAAATTTTCGAGTTTTTTTGCAATTTTTTACAATTTTAGACACAAAAATTGCCAAAATCGCCTGCAAAACAGCACTTTTTAGCTGTATTCCATGCTCAAATTTGCGATTTTTAGCCCAAAAATTGCGATTTTTTAGAGTTTTGAGCGTTTTTTAGTGCCCTACCCCCTCCCAAAATTTTGGCTCAGACCCCCCTCCCCCCGGCCGGCGCCAGACCCTCCAACCCCCCTCACCCATCGGCGGATGAGCTGTTACATGTATGGTTTAAGCTTAGGCTTAGGCTTGTGGTTTTGCTTTAGGGTTAGGCTAAGACTTACACGTACTGGCTTAGGCTCAGGTTTGGTTGTGGCTTAGACTTAGGCTTAGCTTAGGCTTAGGCTTGGAATTGGGCTTGGACGTAGGTTTAAGCTTAAGCTTTGGCTTGTGGTTTGGTTTTACGGTAGGCTAAGACTTATGTATGCTTAGGCTTTGGGTTAGGCTTGGGCTAGGTTTGGCCCTGTAAACTTTTAACCTTTCGCACAGCTTTTACTATATTCTACAGCGTTCGAAAATTATATTTTCTCTTTACAAAAAATTTCTATTCGCCCAAAAGGTCCCTTTGTGTTCGCAGTAGGTAGTACATACATACGTAGGTAAATCATATAGTCTGATAGATGTAACCGACAAATAATCAGGCGTCGCAATTAGTTAAATATGAATAATTGAGGCGGCTAATTTACTCTTTAAATGATTAATAGAACAGACCGATCTTTGTCGTGGTGTGTTGCACTTAATGAAAATTAGTGTTCAAAGTAGGCGGAGAAGAAGGAGGTTCTGATCCCTCGGCTCGGTTTCACTGGCGGCCGGCGGACTCATTAAATCGCGGCCCGTCCGAAAAGCCAATTTGCCAGGCGGCTTGATTTTTGGCTCTTCGTTGTTTCAGGGCGCCGGTTCGACTGCTAAATTGGCCAATCGATCGGCAGGTCCAAATTGAAAACATCGCCCTCCTGCGGTTCTTTAATTAGACGGTAGAGAGATGATTTCCCCCGAGCAGACAACTTCAACAACTCGGGGCTGAACCTGTGTCTACCTCAGAAAGTCATGTATTGTTGTCGGTGGGGGCTGGTGAACGCTGTATACTTTCTGCTCACTGTTGTCTATGCTACCCGTGTTCAATATTATTCATTCGACCAAGGCAGAGACTCGGCTGGAACCAATACCAAGTCTTTTGCTGCTGTCAAATCCTCAAAGACTGTCTATTCTGTCGGTCAGAGAAGGTCCTCCTCCTCAGTGAGGACCAGGAAAAGACAATATAGACGTAAGTTTGTTTTTTTTTTGAAAGACCGGGTCGTGATATAGGTTGTACCATACATGTAACAGTCATCCGCCGAGGGGGAGGGGGTTTGGGTGTCTGAGCCAAAATTTTGAGAGGGGGTTGGACACTAAAACGGGTAAAAATCGCAATTATTCGGCTAAAAATTGTTTAAAACTTTTGTAAAAGAAGCACTTTTCAGCTATATTTGAGTCCAAATTAGCGATTTTGACGATTTTAATCGTTTTTTACTGCCCAACCCCCTCCCAAATTTGGGCTCAGACCCCCACCCCCTCGCCCTTCGGCGGATGACCTGTTACATGTATGCTAATGACCCTAGCTTGCTCCCACAAAAGACTAGGACGCCATAACTTTGAATAATACGCACCGTACAGTATGTTGTTCTAGTAGTTTAGATTGTATACTTGTGGGAGTATACAGTGTAACTACTAGAACAACATACGGTGCGATTACCCCTCACCCCTACCCATGAGACTCCGAAAATACAAGTGCTAATCGGTAGCAGCCACAGTACTAATAAATTGGCTCAGAAATCACTAATTTGCAGCCTAAACCGGGTTTTTAAAGTCATTTGACGTATCTGCTACTGAAACAAATCTGTGTTTTAGGAGCTTTTTTGTCATTTTATGCTTGCTTACGTACAGTACCTAGCCCTAAATGCCATTTTCAGCTTTAGTATTGTTCAATTGAAATGTACTTTTTAGGCGTCTTGGAGCTTTTCTGATTTTTCTTTACCGCTCTCCAATGAAAACTGCCTGCTGAACAATAAATTGAATTGCGAATTCAACTCCTTATTCATTTTCTTGCCAGACGATTTATGTATATTACTGTTGGCAAGTCCGACTTGAACCTGGACTTATTAATAGGTTTTTAACCTGAAATCTGTGGACTTGAACCTGAACCTGAACCTATTTTATTTCAGCCGGACTTGAACCTGTTTCGTTTTACTGGACTCACTCAATAGGTTCAAAATTTGAGTGAAAATTTAGGCAAAATTTGTCAAATTTTCGGTTGGATTACAGAATATTTTCATGATTTCTTGTTTTTACACCGATTTTTCAAACTGAATATGCGAGAAAACGAAACTACTGCCCCATAAAATGTGGTTTTCGTCTTTCATTACTAGTAGACAGGCTTAAATAGCTCAGAAAAAGTTGCGATCAGTGCAAAATTTCAACAATTCTTGAAATTATCAGTGGACTTGAACCTGAACCTATTGTCCAGGTTTTTTAGATGGTGGACTTGAACCTGGACTTGAACCTGAAATTTCGATGTTGGACTTGACTTGAACCTGAACTTATTTTTTTAACCCCGGACTTTCCAACACTAATGTATATCAATGCCACACAGATATTAATTCACGAAAAATTTGAACGTAACTTTATGTACAGCCTGAAACATTCTTATGCATTTTTATTTCTAAGCAGCTATGACGGCATCTTTTGTAAGAATAGAACACGATTTCTATACACTATTCGTACAAACTTGGCCTTCCGGTCTACAGTAGTTTGTATTTGCTTTCTGTCCGAAGGTAATCCAAGTATATATTCTAGTGGGTTTAACAAATTAATCCCAACGGATTGGGAGGCTTTTTGAGGCAGCGGCCAGTGTCAATCAAAGCGCCAAACATCAGACTTATTCACTGCCAACAAACTGACACTCCCGATGCAACAGTCGATATGTCTCTGGGGCAGAGTAACCCAACTCCAAACGCCATTAATCTGACTCTAAATGCAACGCAGATTGCAGTCTTTTTCGCATCATTTCTTCAACTGCATCTCTGCCCAGAAGTCACTTATATACGCAGAAATATATACAGTACACTTAGCGTGCAAAATGAGGAACAAAGTATGTAGTTACGCTACTATAGCGATGCAATCTATTAGACCTTCTTTTTGCCTTGCCTAGTGACTAATAACCACAACTTAAAAGACTACTGACTTTTCAGCAAAATTAACACTAACTATAAACTAAATTATGTTAGCTCATTGAGTCTCTAATTTAGTTTATTTTCGTGGCTTCAATTTTTTTCTGACTTGGAAGGCATGTTTACTACAAACAGGGATGTGAGGTGGGAAAAAAACACTGAAAAAAAACTGTTTTTTTCCGGAAAAAACCGGTTTTTTTCCTAAGGGTCGGAAAAAAACATAAATCGCGGAAAAAAACTCAAGCTAAAAATAGCTAATTTACGTCATTTTTCGTTTAAAAAACGGACTTTTGCTATGTATAATAGGCCATACTGACTCAAAACTGTTAGAAAAACAATAAAAAAGACCAAATTTGGCATGAAAAAACAAAAATGCAAACTGCTGTAAGAAAATTTGCATATAGCGTTGTTTATGGAACCTGTCAGGCACTGTTTCATGCCTGTTTCGTGATTTATATCAATGTAACACGTGTATTTCTGGTCTAACAAGACTGAGGAAGGCGCTAGAAAGCGTTAGGAATCATAAAACCAGCCTAGGATACTCAGAACTTGGGCTGGAGTTTTTTTCCGCGATTTAGGAAAAAAACCGGAAAAAAACCGGAAAAAAACTGGAAAAAAACAGGCCGAGGTTTTTTTCGGAAAAATATACAACCCTGACTACAAACAGTGATCTTTTAGCTGAGACCAGACATGGGCAAAGGGGGGGGGGCTGAGGGGGGGGTTGACCCCCCTCAGGCTCTGACCTACCCCCCCCCTCAGCCGGCCGCTACCCCCCTCAGGAATTTTTTGGAAGATTTTTGTATAGAAAATTATGATAAATATATGCCTGGATTAGGTGTAAATGAGCTCAGAATAGCTTATTTTAACGTATTTTGATGAAAAATAAGCCAAAAAACCTTGATTTTAGCCAAAAATCGGACTTTTTGGCTTACCACCCCCTCAGCCCCCCCTCAGGCGCTCCTACCCCCCTCAGCCCCCCTCAGGAATTGAAAATTCTACCCCCCTCAGCCGAAATGCTAGCCCATGTCTGGCTGAGACTACAAATTAACTACTATCCACTTACAGTACAAACTAAAAATCCTGAAACTGTAAACACCTTAACTTACTAACCACTACAATCTAAATCTTTCTGAACTCTGTAAATGAAACCTTCCTTAGCGAAATGTATACGGCTTTCTTATGTAGGGATGCCTACCATACCAAAATTGTATTAGTTCTAAAATGAATCTTTGAATTTAGTACCAGTACCATACCAAACCAAATTCAAAACAGCTCCTTCTATACTATACCATACCATATCAATATCAAACGCCTTTACCAGATTATTTTTGTACTAGAATTATGATTTTGTTAAGCCCTTTTCATTTTAGTACTAGCTTGCTGGCTATACTTATAACACTTTTCTAATGCGTCAAATATTCCCAATCCTTTCTGCATGATTTGATTAAAAAAATAACTTAAGAAAGGTGGATTGAGCATAATTTCCAAAGACCTTTATGACATTATCACAGCAAACTACCACTACTGTACCAAATTCATACCAAAATCATTCCAACCAAATTCAAACTGAATTAGCTAGTACTATACGAATACGATACTATATCAAATTCAAATCGCCAAGTTTATACTATACCATATCAAGTTCAGAGTTTGAATTTGGTAGGGATACCTGTACATAGGTGCAACATGTTCTGCGTTCGCTGAACGAGAAAACCTTAAGGAACTAAACATCGTCACTCACAAACAATTAACGTTCGTTTTCGCGTCTGTCTAAACTCTCTGATTGAAACCTTCCTTAGCGTAGTGTAACGTATGCGGCTTTCTTATGTAGTTTTATCAGCAATATTTTTCGGAACAGTTCAGCTACCGAAACCAAGCCTTTGCCTAATTGGGCTAACTGGTGCTAAAGCGTTCAATTTCTATTGAAATCGGCCGGGTATTAGTTCTTCTAAACTTTCTTTGCTTCCACTCCCTTGTACATTGTATTTAGGGTCCGTAAAAAATAGAACCCTGCAAAGTTTTCGCTGTAGCAGCCATTAATCCCAACCGATTTGGGTAAATCTTGTTTTTTTTCGATTAAAAGGTGAATAAATGTTTGAAAGATTTATCACTTTTCCATTAAGATAGTTTGCTTAGTTCTTGAGATATTTTCTCTCAAAGTCAAAACAGAGAATTGTTTACCGGGCAAATCACTGTTTTGACTTTGAGGGCAAATATCTCAGGAACTGATGTGAATATTTTAATAATTAATTCACCAATCTTTCAAGAATTTATCCATCTTTCATTCAAAGAAAGGTTGATTCAGATCGGTTGAGATTTTTCAATCTTTAAAAAGCGTATTCTACTGAAAATCGTCGTATTCTTGTAATCTCTGAAAAGAGCATCGTTTGTTTAGCCTCTTTTGACTGTGTGTGTTATTGAATGGAATAATTCGTTCCTAAACCAACTCAATTTCCCTAATTGAATCCGATAAAAAAGATTTTTCTTTTTTGTCTATATTTATTTTCCCTACAGCGTTGAGTGCTGCGTAAGATCAGCGGCGTAGTTTACCTAACATACGGTAGCCTTATTTTTCGCGCCGAGATAATAAAACCTAGTTCAAATTGTGATGGCCCACCAGATGAACAAAGACAAAGAGGCGTTCAGAGATTACAAGCTATGAGCACATGGGTTTTACGTTTGTTACAGCGAAGAAACTGATGGGATCTTTTTAATTCCTTTCCTCATTGCCAAAATCATTGTTTTGAATGAATCTCATCAACTTTAGCAGAGTATCTTAGTGAAAACTTGACCAATCTTTCAAGAATTTATTTACCTTTCAATCAAAATACAAAAAACGGTTGAGATTTACGCTTGCTACAGCAAAGGAAAAGGGGACAGACACCAACAATCCCATCAGGATTTGAGAATTCTGCCTCCCCTTAGCAAAAATAATTCTTCTAGCCCATGCCTTCCGATTTCAGGTCAATTTTGGTGCCTTTTCCATACTAGATAGTTTGCTTATTCATTCAGCCACAAAATAAGCACACATAACTACCGAACATAGCGTTTAGTCAATTGAAGTCTAATAACACGCTTCACTAATTCAGCACGCCACTACAAATCTATTGCTCAGAACGCATACATGGCTTTTAACCAGCAATTAACCAGTAAATTCGAGGCTAGACTGTCATAGCGAGTAGTGCTCCTCTTGTCGGCGGTCTCTGGCAAATCGTAGCCGATCGGAAGAGAGGAAGGAGCTGTTGGATTGAGAGAGAGTGTGTGTGTGTCTGGGTGTAGACAAAACGTCGATGGTGGTCTCTCCTCGTTAGAGCGGAAACTTTGATTCAATTGGCACCGGAAACGGCCGAACGCTCTGCAAACAGCTTAGCACCCTAGCTGTCTCTCTGTCTGTCTGTGTGAGTGTGTAAGAGACAGGAGTGGTCAGTGGTCAGTGGAATGGAGGTGAGAGGAGGTCAGTGGTTGAGAGTCAGTCTGTGTCTGTGTCAGGTGGCCCAGGTCACTCTCCTGTCCACTCAATTCACCAAACTCATCTCTTTCCTCCTCGCAGATGTTCACGATCCGGCCGTCGGTGACAATAACGGTAGGCAATAATTTACATAGAGCGGAGTTGCCGCCCGTTTTGGATGATCTATGACGGTAATAAGAGTGCCGGGCCAGACCGATTAAGCGGATCTGTCCAATCAATGCGCGCACTTTTTCAGTCGGCGGCCGCACTTTGAACTCACCTGATTTAAAATTTTCGATCGCACAGAGCATGCAGACATGCACTAGCGGAGTTTTCCACTTATAAGATCTGGACTTATAACTGGAAAGTCACTTTTGAACACCATTGTCTTATAACTGGAAACTGTTAATTTGACTGCAAAAACGGATTTTTGGCCAAAAGTGAATTCTTGTTCACATCGAGACCATTTTGCACTTGACTTCTAGAACTTTCTTTGAAATTTTCGATAAACTGTGATGTTTATGCATAGCAAATACCGTATATTGTCGAAAACAAAGAGCAGAATATCATGCTTAGGGATGCAACCACGTAGTAAATACCGCATATTACCGCATAGTGGTCAAAATTAGGTTTCTGCTGAAAAAACTGGTGTCTGTCAAACTGTTTGTAACGAAAGAGTATTAGTCAGATCAATCTGAGCAGGTTCAAACTAGTTTTACGCCGGCTAAAGGCTGCCTGCAACACATGCTTCCAAATTTATCTAGTCTTTCTGGTGTTTTTCTAACAGTTTTGAGATAGGTTGGCTCATTGCACACCATAAAAGACCATTTTTTTACTAAAAATGACCAAAAGCTTTTCTTCGCTTAGAAAAAATGAGGTTTTTTTTAGAAAAAATGGAAAAGAGTGTATTTTGCATCTAATTCACTTTTGTAATGCATGCATTTCTTGACTGAGTCACACGCAGATTTTGAAGGATTATAGATAATACCATAAAAGTACGATTTAAAACTGCAAACTTGTATGTGTTTAGGAACATAATGAAACAATTAGTGCACAAAACAGTTGCCGTACAGACACATTGTATAGAAAAGCGTAAACTTACAGGTTTTCCCAAAAGCAATGTTTCAAAACATCTACATAATTCATATTTGTTTCCCACCGCAGTATAATTGTAGTACCGTTTTCAAGTAAATTAAAATTAAAATTAAATTAAATTCGAAAATAATTTACTTCCAAAGAGTAAATAGAGTGGCAAGCAAATTAAAATAAAATTAAATCTCTGACGAAAATGGCGAAGCAAGTAAAAAGTAAATTAAATTAGATCGAAAAGCCTGAAAAATTTACTTTCAATTTACTTCTAATTTACTTGTAATTTGCTTCATTGACTATTCGATCTGTGGTAGTCTTGGCTCTCGCATGTAACTTTTGTGTGATTCTGTGCCTTTTCTGTCTCTATTTAACCACAGAATGTACATATGCTCTCACTGTTGAGAATGCAAACCCAGCTGCAATGAAATCTTAATTGGAATCCTCTACTACGTACAATGTATAGAATGTGAAGCTACAGTTTTCGTGCAACCATCACACATTACAGGTCACCTGCCGAAGGGGAAAGGAGTTGGGGGTCTGGCGCCGGCCGTGGGATCTACGCCCAAATTTTGGGAGGGGTTGGGCACTAAAAACCCTCAAAAATCGAAAGAAATCGTGATTTTTCAGCTAAAAATCGTCAAAAATGTCTAATTCGGGCTGAAATACAGCTAAAAAGTGCTGTTTTGCAGGCTATTTTGGCTATTTTTGTGTCTGAAATTGTAAATAATCGCAAAAATTTGCTCAACAAATTACTTGCCAGAAAAATTGCAGGCGGTCGGGAAAATCGTCTTGGGGGTCCCCAACCGGGGGGTCTGGCCTAAGTCGGGTGGGGGCAGACCCCCAGACTCCCTGATACATGTATGCACTGATGCATGAAAACCCCTTTGTTTCATCAAATCCCGGTCCGTCCATAAGTTACAGTGTTAGCCAAAGGTTTACATCTGTTGCTTTGCTCCTAGAAATAATAATTATAATGCATTTCTGAACAACTGATTTTACCAAAAACATGAAGCTTAACAAAAGGATGGAGTTAGATTCATAGTGCCATCAGTTTACTAGAAATCCATACTCAGATATTTGGTGATTTTGTGGTATTTTCGGTATTTTTTGCATAGAAAAGTAAATTAGAATTTAATTACAAGTTGAAAGTAAATTAAAATCAAATTAAATTGTTGGTAAATCGGTCAAAGTAAATTAAAAAGTAAGTAAATTATTTTGTGAAGGTGCAAGTAAATTAAAAAGTAAGTAAATTACTAAACTAATTTACTTGACAACAGTAAGTAGTAGTACCCTTCCATCGATCACTAAATGTACATATAAAGTTCAGCAGCTACATAAAGCGGACATAAAACTTTTTCCTGCTCCAAACTTTCCTCCGAGCAATCATTAGTGCGCATCTAAGCCGAAATCGTTTTCCGAGTCCTGATGAGGCCATTGCGGTCTGGACGGCTCTAACCAGTCAGAAAGCAGCCTCTAGTCGCTCTTCGATTGTCGATAGAGAGCGGCCGCAATTAAAATTAGGTGCCGAGCGAGCGATACCTCTCCTTTTTCCTGTACTTTGCCATAATTTCTCTGCATTCTGGCTAGTCTCTCCTGCTAAGACTGAGATACGACTCTAATTGGCTCTCTGCAAAATCTCCACTCAGTCTCTGTGTGTTTTGGCCTCTTCTGTTTCATCTGCTGCCCGATTAGGACGAGCAGTTGCTATTCTGTTTATTGGCCGGCCATGTCTGTCATGGCTACTGACTTGCTTAGAGTTCTCTCCTATTTGTTCGCTAACGTCACTGATGTGCAAGTTGTGCTCGGAACTGGTGGTATGTTTAGGATGGATTTTTTCTACAGGGTGTGCCAAAAAAAAACAACCCAGCAGAGTTTTTGCTGTAGCAACCGCAAATCTGAACCGATTTGAATGAATCCTGTTTTGAATGAAAGATAAATAAATTCTTGAAAGATTGACATACGGTTTATTAAGATTGCCTGCTTAGTTACTGAGATATTTGTCCTCAAAGTCAAAACAGAGATTTTGGCAATGAACAAGAGTGATGAAGAACAACCCAGCAGATTTTTTAGTTTTGCAACCATGAATCTCAACCGATTTGAATGAATCCTTTTTTGAATGAAAGATTGATAAATTCTTGAAAGATTGACATACCGTTTATTAAGATTGCCTGCTTAGTTCCTGAGATATTTGTCCTCAAAGTCAAAACAGAGATTTTGGCAATGAACAAGAGTGATAAAGAACAACCCAGCAGATTTTTTACTTTTGCAACCATGAATCTCAACCGATTTGAATGAATCCTTTTTTGAATGAAAGATTGATAAATTCTTGAAAGATTGACATACCGTTTATTAAGATTGTCTGCTTAGTTACTGAGATATTTGTCCTCAAAGTCAAAACAGAGATTTTGGCAATGAACAAGAGTGATAAAGAACAACCCAGCAGATTTTTTACTTTTGCAACCATGAATCTCAACCGATTTGAATGAATCCTTTTTTGAATGAAAGATTGATAAATTCTTGAAAGATTGACATACCGTTTATTAAGATTGCCTGCTTAGTTCCTGAGATATTTGTCCTCAAAGTCAAAACAGAGATTTTGGCAATGAACAAGAGTGATAAAGAACAACCCAGCAGATTTTTTACTTTTGCAACCATGAATCTCAACCGATTTGAATGAATCCTTTTTTGAATGAAAGAATGATAAATTCTTCAAAGATTGGTGCAATTTTTATTGAGATTCACAGTTTAGTTCTTTAGATATTTGCCTTCTAAGTTGAAACAGATTTTGGCAAAGAACAAGGAGCGATTCCATTGCATTTCATAATAAAGCAGATTCCTACTGCTAGGGCTAATGATACTTTAGTGTTGAAGTAAACCGAGTTTTTGTGTTACCTGTAAAGCCTCCAAGAGCCCTTAGCAGTAGCAGGAATCCGTTTTATTACGAAGTGCAGAATAATAAAAAAAATCCCTCTTGTTCACTGCCAAAATAACTGTTTTGAATTTGAAAGCCAATATATAAGGAACTAAGCAGAGTAAATTAATGAAAATTTCAGCAGTCTTTTAAGGAGTTATTTATCTTTCATTTAAAAAAGGATTCATTCAAATCGGTTGAGATTTGCGGTTGCTACAGCGAAAAATCTGCTGGGTTGTTTTTTTTTTGGCACACCATGTATATTTACATAATTTGTCGGCATTGTTTACCGTATACATTGTAGTACTGTAATTTTACTAGTGGACTTTTATTTTACTATTTACTAAATTTGCTAGAAGTTCAGGCCATCTATTTAATTTTTATTTTTGTTTCACTACCAGGGAGCATTTCACTAATTTTTGTTTTACTAATAATGTTACTAATTTTACTACTATATTACTACAATTTTACTAGTGATAATTGGGAATTTCGCATCAATGATGCTAAGATTTTGTGAAGTATTGATGTTGGTCGAAATAGTTACGAAATTTGATTATGATACGAACTTCTGCAGGACTTTAGGAGACAAAAAATGTAGATAATTTGACTGACAAAAGTTGACCAACAGATCTTTTTTTGCAAACGTGATCACGATTTTATCAATCACAAAAAATAATTGCGCAACGTTATTGTTTCAAGTTTTTGGTAGCTATTTTACAGACGTATTTACATACTGTACGATTTTCAATTTCAAATACAAATATTTTATTACCGAAAAGTGTCTTGTGGAACTGAAGCTATTCCTACCTTCAGTTTATTATGTTCTTTCTGAAACATTTATTTTCCTGCTGAAGCTCTACCTCTACCTACAGTACCAAATACCAAACACCACGTTACAACAGGTGGTGGCAATTACGAAGAAGTCTGATTTTTTTCTTACTCTAATCCAGCGGTAATGTTGATTCAAAATCACGTGAGAGATTGTATAGCAATAAAATTTGGTAAAAACAGTCATCTTTCCTTAAGACGTACGTGTATTTTGGTATTTTTTCAACCAGAACACCGATTTTTTGCCATTTTGAGCGATTTTAGTACGCCATACCCAGAATATTTTGACTCAATCCTCTCGAAAGACACAACCTTCGGCATTCCATTCGGCAGGTGATCTACCACGCATGGGGAAAGGAGTTGACCCCCTCAGCCGGCTGCTATCCGCTCAGGAAATTCTTGGAAGAATTTTGTATCGAAAATTATGATAAAAGTAGGCCTAGTTTAGGTAAATGGTAAAAGGGACTTTTTGGCTTACCGTCCCCTCAGGAATTGAAAACCATACCCCATCAGCCGAAATGCTAGCCCGAGTCTGTGATGTGATGTAGTGTATGTTTCAGCTTACAGTATCCAGTGCTACAGTTGTATGTCCGAGCACGCCCAACAGTTTTTTCCGAGAATGGATTGGCTGTACAAACGACCTACCGTGTTTCACGCCAAATGCGACCGACCTACCTTGGACGTTGCCTATTTAAAGGCCAAAAGAGCCAACAAAAGCTGTCCCGATATGTGCATAGAAATGAGAACAGAGGACACCTTATTTGGTCAGTCTTCTTTTCCTTCAATCTTTCTCTATCTCATGCTGGGAATAGTACAAATTTTAGAATTCCTCTATCTAAGACTGTTGCTAAGTAAATTATAATTATAATTTTAATAATTTTTTTTATAAATTTTCTAATACAAGTAAACTATAATTTTAATTATATTAAAGTGAATTTCTGCCTTAAGGAAATTATAGGTATAATTTTAATTATATTTTTTTAGAAATTTACTAATACAAGTAAATTGTACCTTTCTGGGCTGCACAATTTTTGTTGCTGTTTTCATGCATTGATAAGAAAAATCCGTAGGGTGCCTATTACTATGTTTATGTGAATCTGAATTGGGTATGGGACATGGGTATGGGATGGGCAGGTATTTTTAAAAACTCCCAGGCACCGCGGCCCATCTTTGGCTATTGTACAAGTTCATTTCTAACTTTGGCATTGCACTGCGAATACAATAAATTCGAGGTAATACATTGTAGAGCAATAGACTAGTGAAATGCTGACGATGAAACTTCTCTTTTCTTTTTGTCTACCTCATTTTTCAACATACTCATGTATCGTTCTCAGGTACTGTCTAAACTGTACAGTACTGTGCATTGTAAAACCATTAGTCTCTCAAATTTTGGCCTCTCACATGTACAGTGTCCATCAAAAAAACAACCCCCGCAGATTTTTCGCTGCAGCAAAGCAACGAGGGATGCCCACCACATGCAAAGTTTGAATTTGATATGGTATGGTATGGTAAACCTGGCGATTTGAATTTGATATGGTATGGTACTAGCTAATTCAGTTTGAATTTGGTTGGTATGAATTTGGTACCGTAGTGGTAGTTTGCTGTGATAATGTCATAGAAACCTTTGGAAATTATGCTCAATCCCAGCTTATCTCATCTCAGTGCGCAAGGTCAGCGGCGTAAGGGGGGATGCGATGGGGTTAAAAAGCTCTCCCAACCGAGGCTTAGTACCAAAATGAACAAAAAATCGTTGGAAAGCTCAATTTGGGGCTAAAAAACCGTACAAGTGCGCTAATACTGACCTAAAAACCGTACAAATGTGTTACATGTACAGTACATAACTCTTAGACGCAGAAATTTTTTGCGTGCCTGGCCATAGGGACATTGCAATGCGTGCCTAGTAATCACGCAAAATGTGTTATTAAAATCACTGAAATTTTCAAAGAAACGTGTCTGGCCAATCACGCACTGTGCATTGTCTGACAAAAAAGCGTGACTGACCAATCACCTTTTTTGCACTTTCATTTTCCAATCACATTTATGCTAAAAACTGCCGCACACAAAGCGTGATTCTATGTGGGCTACTACTCCAAATGGAGTAGCTTCTGCTAGTAAGGGATAGGCCAAGTACTGTCGTTAGAATAATTACTGTATGCTTACAGGGTTCCGCCAGTACAGCTACCTGCGCGGATGTATATCGGACGTTCGGAACTACAACCACACAGCGCTGCGACCATTCACATATCGCAATTACTGTAGTTACATTAGAATGAAGGACTTATTCGAACGCGGTCGCAGTCCTCAGTACAGGTTCGCCGAGTATGACACTGCTTATGTGTGCAGCTGTCATAGTCACTTCTGCAACTCTGCACGGCGTGGCGTTCAGTGGCTGAATTTGCTTATTCTTCATTCCTGCTTGCTGATTTGGCGCCAAATTCAAACTTGATCGTTGCCATTTCTACTGTGTACTACTAATAGAAAAGATGACAGACAGCCAGGAAATTGAGCTATAAAACGTGCCGTTCAAATTTGGTCAATGTATATAGCAATGTTGTAAGGTGATTCTGTGTGTTTGGTAGTCTTGCAAGCGAGCAATAATAATAATAATTGGTATGCTGTTGATTAAAGAATTTAGCGTAAAATTCACTTTTCATTGGTCTTTTGACTTTGTAAGATTTTCATCATGGATGGAAAAAAGGCAGTACCAATCCTATACCATCCGCACACGTAGCTTTACTGAGTACTGTTGATTGGGTTTACCGAAAATACCATACCCAAACAACAGTTTCTGCTGTTTACCCTTTGGGAAGACTCCACGCCATATGGCGTATGAAAATTTGCGCGGTATTGGAGTGCTGTTCCGACCGATTAAGAACAATATCGTAATTCAATATCGAAACTGCTACCGGATTAGCGTTTCCAATCCTCTCTGGGGCGTAAGTGTATACACATTTACTTTCAATTGTGTATGGTAATTTGTGTATGCACATTCAACAAAACAATGTGTATTTTTGTGTATTTTTGTGTATGTTTATTGTGCTGAAAATGCAAAATTTTTGCTAGATTTTCAGTCAGACAGAAAGGCCAGAAAATCAAATCTCTCAATGTCTGCTGCTTGAAACCTTGAGTAACTTTCGAGTTACTTCGGCCGTTTGAAGGCTTTGAGGATATCTGCTGTTTATTACAGCAGCAAAAATTTTACGAATCTGTTCGAAATTTTATCAACTTTTGCTTATCAAATACACATACACAAAAATACACATTTTGAGTACTGTTTGTGTATATGGCAATGTGTAACCGAATTTTCAATGTGTATGTGTATGTGTGTATGCATTACTGTGGGAAACATATATGTTTTATGTATATGTTTTAAAACATAAATATGTTGGTTTTTGGAAAAACATCTATGTTTATGTTTCTCAATATGTTTGGATGTCAAATATGCTTTGTATTTATATGTTTTAAGGCCAATATGTTTCTGGAAACATATACAATGTACATATTTTTGCTATAGGAATTCATTATTTCAAGACGTTTGGTTGCTGTTTAACAGTAAACTTTTCCAAAATCTAACTTTTACTTAAACTTATTGAGTCTTAGTATGCTATCTAACTTATTACAAACCGTTTTAAACAGGAAATTCAGAACCTCAAGCTTGAATTATCGAAAATTAAGACAAAATATAAGTGACTAAGCGACTTTTACACAAATATGTTTTATGTTTAAAAATATGTGCATATTCAATTTTCAGAAATATAAACATATATGTGTTATTTATATGTTTGATTGGCGAAAAACATATATGTATAGTTACATTAATATGTTTTAAAAATTTCGATATTTTCCCACTGTACGTATGCATGCAGTTCTATACATCGCTAAATTTGATCTACAGCTGTAAGAATCTAAAGTAAAAGTTCGATCTAACGATGGCGTTGGAGTTCATGCATCAACTTTTTACACACAAATTACCCTGAATTTCTGCGTTTACACTCCAAATTTCATCCAATTCCGACAAAAATTAGGAAAGATACCGGAAAAAGAAATGTTTCCATTTTTTCGGTGACCGGCTTTCACTGTTGAAATTACCAAATTTCGCTTTTTTTTTAAATTTCTCGGGAATGAGTCAATCCTAGTGCACCAAACTTTAACACATAAAATTCCCCGAATTTTGGCACCTATGGCAGGGATGCCTACCATACCAAAATTGTACTAGTACTAAAATCAAACTTTGAATTTAGTACTAGTACCATACCAAACCAAATTCAAAACAGCTCCTTCTGTACTATACCATACCATATCAAAATCAAACGCCTTTACCAGATAATTTTAGTACTAGAATTTTGATTTTGGTATGGCGTTTTCATTTTAGTACTAGCTTGTTGGCTATATTCATAACACTTTTCAAATGCGTCAAAATATATTCCCAATCCTTTCAGCATGTTTTGATTCGAAAAAACTCAAGAAAGGTGGATTGAGCATAATTTCCAAAGGCTTCTATGACATTAACACAGCAAACTACCACTACTGTACCAAATTCATACCAAAATCATACCAACCAAATTCAAACTGAATTAGCTAGTACTATACCATACCACATCGAATTCAAACCGCCAAGTTTATACTATACCATACCATATCAAATTCAAAGTTTGAATTAGGTAGGCATCCCTGACCTATGGTCCAAATTTCAGCCTATTTGGTCAAAATTTGGCAGTAAAAAGAAATGTGATTATTTTTGAGACACCCTCTACAAACAAACCCTCCAGGACGGAACACTGACTCCAATGGGTCACCTTTTACAATTTCAATTTTCTATGTCAGACCATAAAATTGGTGAACGTGACCGTAAAACAGCGATTATAACATTGATTATCGTTTTTTTGCCTGATGAAACTATCGTATGTATTATTTTAGTCCGTTTTTTTAGAGCGAAAGTCATCTGCGATAAGCCAGTGATAAGACGATTAGACTACCGTAGCATGCAAAAAAACAGTCAAATTCTGCTTTCTATTTCTAGCTACATTTCGCTATGACTCTCTGTTCCAATTTTACATGAGTCATCGCATTACTGAAGCCCAATGTTCGATGCTGTTTACGGCAACAGAAAGATAACAAGTCACGTATGCGGCGAAATGTTTAGTCTTCTATTCGTAAACATCCGCACTAGGTCTCTATTTAAAGAGCAAGTCAACTTTACTACACCAGCAACTTTTAAAATTCCCTGTTAAAAAGTGGACAAAAGAGTAAAAAAGATGAAGTCCGTCTTTCTGCTGTTTCTGTTAGTTGTTGTGCTTGACGGATGTCTCAGTTTTGCTACTGTGATTCGGCATCAATCCGACCAGGTATCAGTAGTTCTGCTTACCTTCAGTTACTAGGGATCATTCTTCTGTGCTGTAGTTGTTGTAACATTTTGTCCTTTCGGACTAGGAGTAGCCAACTGCTATAGAGCAGGAAGAGACAGAAGGTCCGGCAGCCTCCTTAACAACAACCCTGCCCTTTTGCTGTCGGTGTGTGCAAGACAGCTAAGGTTTGGTCCCCATTTATCTACTTGCCATTGCTGACTTTCGACGGCCTGGGTTGGGCTTTCAATCGACTACTTCCCATCGCCTCGACAGGTTTCGAACCCACAAACACACCGCTTCCACGGGTGCCGGGGCCGCCGTGACACACGGACACGGGATAGCGTAAACTACCCATGGCCAAGACGCGACTATAATAACAGACTTGTTACACTGAGACAAAACCAAATGAAAAGTACAGTTTCATCCGGAACATTTTACCAAGAGTAAATAGCTTTACATAATAGAATCAGGATAATGGTTAATAGGATCAGGGACGCCCAAGCCTACCATACCAAAATTGTGGTAGTACTAAAATCAATCTTTCAATTTAGTACTAGTAGCATACCAAACCTAATTCAAAACAGCTCCTTCTGTGCTATACCATACCATATCAAAATCAAACGCCTTTACCAGATAATTTTAGTACTAGAATTATGATTTTGGTAAGGCCTTTTCATTTTAGTACTAGCTTGTTGGCTATATTTATTAGGGTTCCGACGATATATCGATATCGATATCGAAAAGTCGATATATCGACCTTTTTTCCAATATCGACATCGATATCGCGATATTTCGCATCGATATTTTCGATATTTTTTGGGTGAAAAAGTAGGGCAAAAACAAAACTGACACCAAGTATATTTATCTGGAACAGCAAAAAAACAGTTTTTCCTGGACAACTCAGAAATCGATGGTATAGTCAAAACCTAACGGTGGCCTCGTAGCTCTCAGAAACATCAATTTCTCGGCATTCTCAGCTTTCAGACTGCACGCTTAAGTTCTAAAATGTCTGCAGCAACACAGAAGAGCTGCTCACTCCGCACACTTGAAGCAGGATGGCAGAAGCAGACATGGGCTAGCATTTCGGCCGAGGGGTGGTAAATTTTCAAATCCTGAGGGGGTAATACCGGACTGATGGGTGGTCGAAAGGATGGTAAGCAAAAAAGTCCGATTTTTTTACTAAAGTCAAGATTTTTTCGTTTATTTGTTACTAAAATAAGTATATATATGCTATTCTGTCTGAGCTCTTTATGCCTATGAGGGTGGAGCAAAGGCCTGAGGGGATCAACCTTTTATTGAAGGGCTTCAGAAGGGCCACTACCTTTTCTGCCATTCTCTGCTTAATTGATATCAGACCGCTGATTGCATCAGTACTTGACTGATAAGCAGTGAGAGCTGTTTGCTCTTTCAAATGTTCAGACTTTCTTGCATAACTATAAATATCGATGTCGATATCGAATAACGACGAATTTTGATATCGTCGGAACACTAATATTTATAACACTTTTCAAAATAGATTCCCAATCCTTTCTGCACGTTTTGATTCCAAAAAACTGAAGAAAGGTCGGTTGATCATAATTTGCAAAGGCTTCTATGACATTATCACAGCAAACTACCACTACTGTACCAAATTCATGCCAAAATCATACCAACCAAATTCAAACTGAATTAGCTAGTACTATACCATACCATATCAAATTCAAATCGCCAACTTTATACTATACCATACCATATCAAATTCAAATCGCCAACTTTATACTATACCATGCCATATCAATTTCAAATCGCCAACTTTATACTATACCATACCATATCAAATTCAAATCGCCAACTTTATACTATACCATGCCATATCAATTTCAAATCGCCAACTTTATACTATACCATGCCATATCAATTTCAAATCGCCAACTTTATACTATACCATACCATATCAAATTCAAAGTTTGAATTTGGTAGTAATACCTGAAATAGAATGCTTACATAAAATAGCCCAAAATTGGTAGCTATCAAATGTAACAGACGAGAAAGCTTGTCCAATTTTTGCTGATACACAAACAAGCAGGCTGAAGCAGAGCAACAGATTCATTTTGAACTGTATATAGTACATAGTGCCAATGAGATCAGGCTAGCCAAAGTGTCACGTTTCAGGCGCTGGCCCGAGTAAAGCGAGGTGCAGGCTACATGGAGCCGTGCGAAAGCGATTCCGACTGCGGTACAGACGAGTTCGACAACCAAATGAAGTGCAAAAAAATCAGCCGATTGAACTCAAAACGCTGCGTTTGATTGATCTGCAGATCAGACTGATCAGTCATCCTTATTGTCATCTGTATTATATGTTCGTAAGAATTAAGATAAAGATTTTCTTTGGATCTGCTGTGCAAGCTTTCATTCATACCACATTCCAGATATATTTGTTTGACAACAAGCCCTTACATGGTTTTCCCTTCTTGAAACACTAATGGCACAGTGGTAGAGCTGCAGATCATGATCAAGAATAGGGAACGACCGGAATTCCGATTCCGATTCCGATTCCGATCGGAACTGGCAGTTCCGATTCCGATTCCGATTCCGATCGGAACTGGCAGTTCCGATTCCGATTCCGATTCCGAACTCAGAGGTCTCGGATTTTTCGGAATTTTGGCTAAATTTTTAGGAAATCAAACACCAATTCTATGCGTACTATTGCGTGTCTTCTTTGCTGTGCAATTGACAATCTGCATAGTTTAGTAATCCATAACCTACTGTAATCCCACTAAGTAAAAAATAAAAGTTAGCACTACTCCGTTGTGGAAGCACCTGAGTCTGAAGAACTCGGCAGTCTTCAAACGCCTCAAAGATTTTGATCAAAACCAGTGAACGGACGTTTATAGTGGCAAAACACATTTTGGAAGGCGATAGAAGTCACTTGAAGCCTGAAAAATAGAGTGCGAACAATACCTGAAAGACCCAATACCAATACCTGAGACCCCAATACCGGAAAGGGGTGTACCAGACCGCACCCCCTGGGTACAGTGGTAATACATTCTGTATCACTAAAATGGCAAATTTCAATTGAGTTACAAACGTTTATCTTAGATAAGAGCAGAGAAATTACGCTAATTTCTGGTGTACTAATTAGAAAAGCGGACAGTATAAGACATTCTTAACCTTTAGTTTATTAACGCAAAAACGGTTTTCTATACCTACTGTAATCATAGACCAATCTTTTCGATTTTTTCAGGTCAGTTTTTCAGTTCAACAGCGATTTTAGTAGGTCCTAATTAGTATTGGGCATTGGGGCATATAAAACCCTATACCAAACCTGAAAAACACCCCCAGCCCCAATACACCCACTACTCAATACCAGTTCGCACTCTACTGAAATTGTTGTTTTTAAAGTATAATTTACGCGCTTTGAATTTTACCTATTGATGGTTGTCGATTTTAATGCATTGTTTTCATTTGACATGGTGATTTGTACTGGATGTTTGCATGGAATTGTAAAGGATGATTGCGTAAACACTGTTTCTTTGCCAAAAACAGGTTATTCCAAAATTTTGAGCCGATTTCCAAAAAAGTTCCGATTCCGAAAAATTCCGATTCGGAACTGTACTTGAGTTCCGATTCCGATTCCGATTCCGATCGGACCCAAAAATCCGGTTCCGGTCGTTCCTTT